>JAUTXX010100022.1:15146-27859 GCA_032273605.1 Panulirus laevicauda
TGATGCTCCCCTTACAGAATATAAACATGTACCTTTGTATAGGTTTGGTAGAATTGTAAGTGAACCTTGTTGTAGTGGACAGGCATCCATAGTATGATGTGTGTTTTTAATCAAGTTGTTATTTCTTATGTATATCCAGTGTAGCACCATACTTTCCCTGTGGTTTCTTTTCAGGCATGATTTAACACTGCACAACACATGCTATTTATTATTAATTTTTCAATTTTATTTAAGTTTTATTTACATTTGTACACTGGTAGACTTTTATATACGTGGAGTAAATGAACAAGTGATTTGCCTTTCACCAGAAATATGTTCATTACTTGGTGCTTTGTTTAGGGAGAGAGAATGGGAGCTTATATAAAACCACAAGATTTTAGGCATGAGATATCCTCATGATTGTCTGTTACTATCTGTCTGTCTATATCTCCAATGCCCATTCTATATATCTATCTATCTTTCTATATCTCTGATGCCTGTTTTCTTTGGGAACTCCCTCAAAGGAATGGCCATGGCAAAAGGGTCTCCATAACTGTTGAACTCCAGTGCTGCTTCTTTAATGCCTCACCTTGAACAGGCCTCTAGCTGAGGGTAGGCCCTTAATTAATGTTCCTACAAACTGCTTCTACCTAATGAGTCTGTCTAATCAAATATGAAGATTTGCTTAAATGTCCCAACAGAAATTACTTTTGTTGCTTAAGTAATCAGTCCACTTTTGCAAAACATCCATCTGTTACCACTAATGCTTCCATTTACATGGGGTATATTAAATGGAGATATGATATGGCTCTCACTGACAGGCTGCTGCACCTGCCAAGAGATGATACTTTTCTTTTGCTTTAATGAGAGAATGGGTCTGGAAATCCTCCCCTCCTACATCATTACTTAGAATGGCATTGAAATTTTTCCCCTCCTACTTTATTACTTAGAATGAAGCTGGAAATCCTCCCCTCCTACATTATTGCTTACACAATAAAGAAACAAGGGAAAGATTAGACAAGAACTTTTCTTCAAAGGTTCAGTAATTGTTCTTGATTCTACCTTACTAATGTGGAAAACAGCAAATTGGTATGAAAAAAGAAAATGATAACGATAATATTGATAATGATAATAGGGAGAATGAAAAGATGTTTTAGAAGGAGGTCAACAACGTGTGTAAGACAAGAGAACAAATGGGAACATCGGTGAAGGGGGAAAGTGATAACAGTGTTGATGAAGTGAGAAGGAAACTGAGTATTTTGAAGGTTTATTGAATGTGTTTGATGAAAGAGTGGCAGCTGTAGGGTGTTTTGGTCAGGGTGGTGTGGGAAGTGAGAGGCTCAGGAAGATTGGTTTGGTTAAGTGAAAAGAGGTTGTGAAAGCCTTGTGGAATATAAGATTGGGCAAGGCGGGGGATTTGCATGGTATTGCAGGTGATTTTATTAAGAAAGGGGGTAACTGTGTTGTTGATTGGCAGGTAGAGATATTCAGTGTATGTATGGATCATGGTGAAGTGCCTGAGGATTGGCAAAATGCATGCATAGTGCCATTGTACAAAGGTAAAGGGGATAAAGGTGAGTGTTCAAACTACAGAGGCATAAGTTTCTTGAGTATTCCCAGTAAATTATATGGAAGGGTATTGATTGAGAGGGTGAAGGCATGTACAGAGCATCAGACTGGGGAAGACCAGTGTGGTTTCAGAAGTGGAAGAGGATGTGTGGATCAGGTGTTAGGTTTGATGAATGTGTGTGAAAAACGTAGAAACAGATGGACTTCTATGTAGCATTCACGTATCTGGAAAAGGCATATGATACGGTTGATAGATATACTTTGTGGAAGGTCTTAAGATTTTATGGAGTGGGAGGTAAGCTGCTAGAAGCAATGAAAACTTTTTATCGAGGATGAAAAGCATGTGTACGTGTAAGAAGAGAGGAGAGTGATTTGTTCCCAGTGAAGGTTGGTTTGCAGTAGGGGTGAGAGATGTCCCCATGGTTGCTTAATTTGTTTATGGATGGGATGGTTAAGGAGGTAAATGCAAGAGTTTTGGAGAGAGGAGCGAGTATGCAGTCTGATGAGGATGAGAGGGCATGGGGAGTGAGTCAGTTCTTGTTCGCTGATGATACAGCTCTGGTACCTGATTCGAGGGAGAAACCACAGAAGTGAGTCAGTTCTTGTTTGCTGATGATACAGCTCTGGTGCCTGATTCAAGGGAGAAACCACAGAAGTTAGTGACTGAGTTTGGGAAAGTGTGTGAAACAAGAAACTTGAAATATGAATAAGAGCAAGGTTATTAGGTTCACAGGATTGACGGACAAGTTAATTAGGATGTAGACTTGAATGGAGAAAAATTGAACGAAGTGATGTGTTTTAGATATGTGAGAGTGAACTTAACAGCGAATGGAACCATGGAGGCAGAAGTGAGTCACAGGGTGGGGGAAGGGGCGAAGGTTTTGTGAGCGACGAAGAATGTGTGGAAAGAGAGAATATCATCTTGCAGAACTAAAATGGGTATGTTTGAAGGAATAGTATTTCCAAAAATATCATATGGTTACGAGGCATGGGCCATAGATAAATATGTATGAAGGAGGGTAGATGTACTGGAAATGAAATGTTTGAGGACAATATGTAGTGTGAGGTGGTTTGATCGAGTAAGTAATGAAAGGGTAAGAGAGAAGTGTGCAAACAAAAACAGTGTGAGTGAGAGAGCAGAAGAGGGCATGTTGAAATGGTTTGGACATATGGAGAGAATGAGTGAGGACAGACTGACAAAGAGGATATATTTGTCAGAGGTGGAGGGAACAAGGAGAAGTGGGAGACCAAATTGGAGGTGGAAAGATGGAGTGAAAAAGATTTTGAGCAATCAGGGCCTGAACATAAAGGAGAATGAGAGGCGTGCAAGGAACACAGTGAATTGGAATGATGTGGTATACTGAGGTTGACATGCTGTCAATGGACTGAACCAGGGCATGTGAAGTGTCTGGGGAAAACTTATACTTAATCGCTTTTCCCCGTGTCAGCGAGGTAGCACTACAAAACAGATGAAGAACGGCCCATCCACTAATACATACATATACAAATCAACTTATACATACATTTACTTACACACACGCAGACATATACTTATATACACATGTGCAAATTCATACTTGCTTGCCTTCATCCCTTCCTGGCACTCCCTCGCCCCACAGGAAAGAGCCTAGCCACCCGACCACATGCGTACATGGGTGGGTTGGGCCATAACTTGTCTGTTTCCTTGTGCTACTTCACTGATGTGGGAGACGGCGATTAAGTATAATAGATGAAAATAAATATATATATGTTAATGGGATGGCCTTGATTAGGGCCTTAGCCTGTGCTGTCTCAAAATTAGAAAACCAAAATTTACCAATGTTGAGCTACTAATTAGATATGTAATAACTATTTATCAATGCTGGAAATTCTTATGCTATCAACAAGAAGCTATTATGAAAGTACCTGTCCCTGTTATCAGTAATTGCATAAGATACTCAAAATTCTTCAAAAAGAAATAATGTCTCCATTTATTTCATAAGAATATCGGAATATGCTACATCCATTGCTGAACACAGAGAATATGAGACAAAAAAACAGGGACCTTTATTCAACTAGTTTTAAACACCAACCTTCCCTCTCGCAGCAGCATGAAGCACATGGTGAATATGAGCACATGTAGATCTGAAGCTCTGCAAAACCTGTACATGAAACGGTGGTGGAGGCTGTGATGGAGAGGCTGAGACTGGGGATGCCGCTGGAGACGTTGCCATGTTGGAAGGCTGGGACTGAATCAGGATCCCTTCCCCAACTTCAAGTTGTACTATGTGGAACAGTACACTATCCTTTCCACATGTGACTCTACAGAGTAAACACACTTTATGCTTACATAGTTATGAAGAGTAAATGCTTATATTGTACAAGGAGTATCATTTTCTGGAACAGAATTTTTCAAGTGCAGTATACAATAAAACATGAAGCTATAATAAGTCTAAATACATCATAGTTTACATCTTGATTTATTTCATTAACAATCCAATCTATTAATCATCACTTTTATTTGTATTCCAGTTTATCAGTCTTTCTTTGTTGTCTTAAATTCCAATCAAGTGCAAAAAAAATGAATATTAAAGCTTCATGAAACAAGTTAATCAAGATGTATTTAGATAACCAACTGCATATAATGAGACTTGGAAAAGTGAAAAGAATTTCTGAATGGTGGATTACTTGAGAATGACAGCATTCCAAAGTCTTCTCAAGGAAAGGGAAAAAGCAAAAATTTGGCATACAAGATTTCACTCTATCTTGGATCAGACAAAATTTACTGGAACAAGTCATGGAAATAAAAGGTTAGGTGAAGAGAGTTTGGGCGAACAAATTAATAACAGAATAAGATGGAAAATGAAACACAGTAGTGATTCAAGTTTAAGATATGAACTGTACCCAGAACATCCCTAAGAAAAATTTTCCCATTTCATGAGGCATAGTCTAAATCAAAATGTTTGTAAAGCTTCCTTTGATATGAAACAGCAAAACTTCATGACAGTTACTAAATATGAAGAGACATCTGTCTAATCTGACACACTGCTTTCTGTCGTTCCATCACTTTCACTTCTTCGATCTTGAAAATCATGAAATGGCACTACATAACTCACTCACTTAAGTGCTTAGAATTGATTTTCCTTCTTCCAGCTTTGGTGCAAGGTCTCCTGGGGATGTTCTTTCCTATGTGAACCATCTTTGCTTCTCCTTCCTTAGGAATTTTAATAATTATTTTCATATCATGGAACTCGACATTTCTAAGATATGACTTGGTGTGACACATCTCTTTGTTTAATACAATAAACTGCTTTACTTTGGCTTTCACAATTACCATGTCATCTTTTAATAATCGAGAGTGATTTTATTAACCACAGAACTTAGTGAGAAAAATGTCTAGATGGAATTCACTGAGTCTTCATTAGTAGGATGAGCTTTCAGCAAGGAAATTTACTGATTATATTAGTGAGGTCAGGTATCAGAAATAGAATTATCTGAACTCATAGGTGAAATAAACTTTCAGACATGAAGGCACTGGATACTGAAATGGAGAGTAAATGCTGCATAAATAATGAATTTGAATTGTACCGACCTTATGGGTGAGATGGGCTGTCTGTGAAGTGGGCCCTTTAAATCCAAATCATATTGGTGAAGGCCTCGACTTTCAGTCGGCTGAAATAAAGAAAGACCTGAGTAACATAAAGCTATAGGAAGCTTCCATTACTTTTACTCATTGTTTTTCTAACATTTCTAAAGACCTTAGAATAAAAGGTTGAGTGTAATGTGTTTGCTAAATGGCTGAAAGAGTACGTTGCATGCACAAAACTATTACAGTAGAGGAAGACTGATGGGACATCTTACATTATTTTAGTTCTAATCTGTTTTCTCTGTCTACTACTTCCACTTGAGTGCTTTTCCTTTTATTGATCTTTCCTCTTTTTCTCTATAATTTTCTCTATATGAATACTTAATGAAACCATAAGTCCTTCCAGATATTTCATCTAATTTGCAGGGCATGGGGCCCATAATATAAAAGGTAAAAGGAAAAAGTTTGTTGAAATGTATGTTGAAAGGAAACTGCTATCATGGGCTAAAAAGGAGTTGCATTCAAAAGTAGATTTGTATGGGTGGCAGATATGAGCCTCCCTTTAGCCTGACGTTGTATACACTAGTACATTCATTCTTTCCCCTGCTTCCTTCATGACACAATATTCATCAGGAAAGCAACACCAGAGGAATCTGGCCTCATCCCATTGTACATCTGTACATGAGTATGATTTTCATTTCTTGTCAGCTAAGAAAGCTTAGCATACTTTTCAGTAGCCTGTGCTTCTGGTGAGAGCTTCTCATCATGCACCTTAATGTAGTGAGTGCCATGATGCAATTTATATTCATGCAGCAATCCAGCTGTTCAGTTGCATGGCCTCTTTAATTTCTATTTCCTGTTGAAACTGCTTGACCTTTTCACACGGAAGTGGTCCAGAAATAGCTATAAATTTTCCGACGTTGTTTAAACCATATGTACACAACCTGCCTGTGAGGGCTGGCCGATCTAGCCTCATGCAAACTGAAATACGTTTAGTGCTGCTGTTGTTAGTCACTTTGTTTTGAGTTTTAACAGCCTTTTAGACTGTTTCTTGATACCTGCACCATAAGTCTCAGTCAGGTGATGCAACAACACAGCTTTATTCAATTTTGCAAGATCTCCTCTATCTGCATAATAATAAAGACAGTATACTTCTTCTCTGCAACAGTACATTCAGTTCTATCACTAGGGTGCCTTTAGGTAGCATTTGAATTTAAGAGCAAACTATGCAGAAATGTCACACAAATTACTGAAAGAAGCATGGAGCTTTCCTGTCACACATTCATAGAATAATGACTCAAGAAACAACATGGGATAAGACAGCACATGAAAACAGAGCAACCATCTCTGGAAACTCATGTTTTAAGTTGACAGTAATCTTGAATGTGCTGGACCTTGGAGTCTGGGAGTAGAGAGTATTGAGAACACAAATTTTCAGTATTTTACCTCCACCTACAATCTGCATCACTTGCATAAATAAAAGGGATACAGCTCCAACATCTCTGAAGGCCTAAAATGATGGTCGTTATGTGAATACAAATGACATATATAAAACCCCTGGTCTGCTGGTCTGTTCTGCACTTGTGAAAGCAGGCTAGCAATAAGAGTTTCCAAGTTAGAGTGCCACCCCATTACAGTGCCATCATTGTCAGAGGACTGAGCAGGTTGATGTATGGTTGTTCACTCTCTTTGAACTAGCATTTGCTGTCCTCATAATTATCATGGTGGTAAAAAAGGGTGAAACCTAACCTATATGCCCAATCTTTGGAGAAAAACTAGTGCTCTATCACAGGACTCTGTCCAGAGATGAGATATACTGTTTTTCATATGCCCATTTTTTCAGTATACCTTCCTTAGATCTTCTGTAGAATAAGCTGAGTAATGTATGGTAAAGTATATATATATATATATTTACTTTAAATATCCTCCAATCAGATTCTGACTCATCATCTCCTTCCTCTTCCTCTTCTAATGCCAAGGATGAGTCTCGAGAGCTGTGAGTGAAAGAGTCTTCACTGGTCTCCCCAAGGCTTCCTTCACACTCGCATCCAGTATGATCATGTACATGTAACCTTGACTCTGGCAGTGGTGAGGACTTTTGCTTCAGGATTGAAGGAACATCTGGTAACTTGAGACCTCCTGCTTGGAAGAAAGTCGCAGATAGTCAGTATTCTATCTATCAAAAATTTATATTTAATCTTGTTATAATGAAATATCAGTGATACTAGGAAACTTATCTGAGCATATTGCAATGATGTTAAGCAAAATATTAACCTGATACTTCTAATTATTCATTTCCAAAGAATATCATGAAAAGTTTTCTGTACACTAAATTTGAGTCATAAGTTTATTTAACACTATCAATCAATTTTGATATTTCTCTCAAAAAGAGTTGTTTCAACTTGTATCTTACTTTTAGGCAGCATGTTGATTCACACTAGCACTTTCCCTGTATCATACCCACTCATTTTTATTTAACCTCTATGTTTCATTAATCAATAAATGTTAGATGACTTGTATCGTCTTTTAAAAACATTACTACCAATCCTTTACAGATTTAATTACAAATAATCATCTTTCCTTTTTCCATATTCCAAGAAAAGTAATCAATGAAAAATCTTTCTGAAACATTCTGGCTACTGATTATTACCTTCACGTATTACAGATGCAATGACATGGTTTAAAATGTCCACTAAAATTTTTGGCATTCTGGTTTGGTTTGATTATTAAACAAGTAAAGAACTTATATCATTATATCTGCATATCTGCATGAACAAGAATGTGTGAAATAAATTAGTGCTGATGCTATATGAAGAAACGAAGGAAAAAAGTTGTAAGAATATAATGGAGGATATAGAAATGATAATTATAAATATGAAGAAAAGTGTGATGTGATAAAGTGCATCAGACCACAAATTGATACTGGAGAAACAGTTTTCCAGACTGTGTATAGAGTTATCCCCAAAGGAGAGCCAAAATGTACCTGGCTCTTTCCAGGTACATTATCAGGAAACTGGGAGAGGGAAAGAAAGAAAATAAGAGTACCTGCTTTATAAGTACTTGTGATGAGTTTTTTAACCCAAGTTCCTTAATTCTCTTAACATTTTGACGTGTATAAATCAAATTTCATCTTCATGTTGTTCTTTCTAGCTTCAAAGGCTCAAGTTCTTTCAATATTCCATATCAGTTCATTTGTTCCATGCTATTAATTTTACTTCAAGAGTGTTTCTGAATTCTCTCTTGCACAGTGGTTTCTGCATATTCAATTGAACACATAACTGCACTGAACTTTGTCTACTATATGCTCTGATGTCTCTGGTACAGTGTCCAAACTTCAACAATTCCCATAATTAAGCACTTGTGAGGATAATGGTGCTCAGTAAAATGAAGCTTGATTGTGAACTTACCACACTATTGTTGGGGCACTGCACAAATATTTAGGCTTCATCACAGTCCAAAGTTTACTGTGTTCTAAATTGCATACTGTAGCTTATTACATGAAGCAGGAGGACTTTGCACAAAATGCTTCAGAGGGCATCAATGCCTTATTCACACACCAGTATAGCAACTCCAACTATTGTACCATGCCTCTTGCTTGATGCTCCTATGTCTGAGCTGAGTTTTGATGATCAAAAGCATTCACACCAGCTCCTATGATGGATAAAGTGAATAACCTGCCTCCTAACTCTCCTAAGACATCTACCTAATTGTAGCAAAGTGATATTCGTCTACTTACCTTTAACCTCAAGTGGGGCTCGATGCAACCCCAACACTTGTAATTTTGTGTAATCATTACCTCTTACTAATTTAGTCAACATTTACATTTTGGGATTGGGTTCAAGAAAAAGTAAATCCACATTATACATTTTGGAACTGGAAAGAACTGTAACAGGTAAAAGGCAGAGAACAAAACTGAAAGCGAGAGCTTGGAATTTATACTGAAAAGACTATTGCAACTAGTTGAGAAGAGCAATTTCCTTGCTCTTGTTTTTAGCTTTGTTGCTACCTTTTACCCATTTACCACTATGAATAACAGCCTACAATTGTAGCCTTTTAGAGAAAGAAACTGCACAGGTTGCTATGATTCATTTGATCCAATATTAGGTCCCCTTGGCTGTATAAGTGCTCATGATCCAGCAAAATCCCTAATTCAGAAACTGCTTAACTTCAAGGTATATTTCAGGGTATATTCACTGATGTTTCAGCATTAGTTTTCTATCTCTTTAGGGAAGGTTCTCATTATGAATCCATTACTCCTTAAGAATATTAAGTGTTTCTTTGTGGTTTTCAAATTCAAGCATTTCACAAATGATAATTCTCAGATCTTTTTTTCTTTACTCTGTCTCTCTTCCTCTAGCAACCTTGTAAAGTGTCACCTAAATACTAAAAATTGTCCATACTTATTTGTTTAAACTTTTCTTCACTGAAATGGTCCTTTACTTGCAGATAATTTTCATTGATCTCCTTTCTTCAGCTTCTATGATGTCCAAGATACACTTTCTTCTAACTCTTTGTCTATGTCTGACATCAAAATATTGAACTGTTAAACAGTACTGAAGCAGTTACCTTACTTGAGATACACTTGATAAAACATCTTTTTCAGACATAGTTCTGTTTGACACTATTTTGAATTTTCAGTATCAAATCCTATGACAAAATTAAGAAATGTCAGGTTTTGCAAACTGAAAAGTAATTCCTCTCGAAGCTGGTCTCACATGAGCATGAGGTGTTCTTTAGGGTATCTCTAGTTTTGTCCATTCTGAATGGAGCACTCCTAAAATAAATTCCTTTGCTTGGTTTCATCTTTATCAGTTCAGAATCAGCTAACTGTAATTCATTTACCTTCCCATGCCTAAACACAAAGTCTACCTTCATGATTCTCCAGGTTTTAACTCAAATTTAAAATATGCAGCTTGTTAACAGTTTCATATTTGAATTCTATCAGTACCCACTAGGCTGACACCATGAAATTGAGAACCTATGCTGAAGAATAAATCTCTCTATAGTGTCCAAACTATGAGACTGCTACATTTCAGATTTGGAAATGCAATGTCCCACTGTAGTGTTGGACTGAATGGGTATTTCATATAGATGACACCTAATTTGATAGGAATGATGCAACCATTTGTCTTTCCAGAACAAACAGATTCAGTGATAACAGAATATTTACTTTGCTGAGGAAGGTGAAATGAGAGCTACAGAGGGGTTGGGAGGGATGACAGAGGCTGTTACTGAGGGAGGCACAAAGCGGGTAATGGGTGGACAAGTTGTGCTCAGTATATTCAGATTCGAGCTCAACATGTACACAAGATGATGGAGGGCAGTGGTGCATGGATGGTGATCCAGTCTTCAGGGACAGATGTTGAGATTACCCACACTTAATTATTGGGATTTTCTCTATCATTTCTAATGAGAATGGAACCTTCTAATTTTCCTTGTTCAATTGATGACTGGTTAAAAAGAGAATACACCAAAATTTTGCTCTATGTTGTTTTTAGAAGAGATTAACTAGATTATGAAGAAGTAAGAAGTAATGCATTTCATTCTATAAATTTTACCTTCTGTAATCTCAGTTTTGTCTTTTGATTTTTTGCTTGGTGTTCCTTTACCAAACTTGTCATCAGCAGAGAGAGTTTCAATACCACCACTGCTTAAGCTGCAAGAAGAAATATTTATTAATGTTTAAGCTAAAAAGGTAGTGTAAAAGTGGACTTTTCCATTTGCATTCACAATAAATTTGGATAAGCACTCTCAGCCATTTTGTTTATGAGCTGAAATGAATGGTTTTCCATAAAAAGCAACATATGTATTTCGGTTAATCGATTACATAACCCCAAGACCTCTCTTAAGGGGCTTCCACAGCTTTAAGAATGCACCACAATCACTCACAAGGAAAGAAGGAATTCTTTGGAATGATAAGTTCTTTGACAATATTTTATTCCTTTTTGTCCCCTGACAATGATATAGCCTCACCAAAAGTGACCTTATACCCAAGGCATAACCACATCTTCCATGCTTTTCACTTCCTTCATGACCTTTACACCATGACACAAGATATCTGCATGTTTAGGAGAGGTTCAACAGCAACATCATTCATTCCATATTTTGAGCAGTGTATAATAATACCATGAAAAATTGATATTCATTACTGTACCAGTACATCAGAAAGGGAATAAGCTATTCAGTTTTTTTCTGGAAACATCTTCCTCTCATAATGAATGAGCTTATGTAATCATGTTTTCAGCTGATACTCATTACATCAAAATTGTAGAGAATAAAAGTAACAAATTATGGCACAGATAGTAAATAACTAATCCCATGAGTAAGATTAAATGTTGGTGGTTGTGTTGGGGTTGATTTGGGAGAGCCACAACCACTATCTTCCACCCTCCCTTCTTCCTCAGATATAAGGCACCTGGATACAAGACACCTGGAGTAGATGGTATTGACTAGAATATCTTAATGAAGGGGGATACTTTGTCACTGATTAGTTATTTAGGACGTTTACTGTATGTATGGATCACGCTGAGATGCTTATGGACTGGAAGAATGCTTGTATAGCACCGCTGTATAAAGGGGTACAAATGTGAATGTTTGGATTACAGAGGTATATGTGTGTCGAGTGTACCTGGTATGTTGTATGGAAGAGTGGCAACTGAGAGGATGGTGGCATGCACAGAACATTAGACTAAAGTAGAGGAATACTATTTTAGGACTGGTAGAGGATTTGTGGACCAGCTATGTGTTTTGAGGAATTTGTGTGAGATGTATTTACGTAATGGAAGGATCTGTATGTGGCATTAATGGATGTGGAAAAAGCATATGTTAGGGTTGCTAGAGATGCTATGGAAAGTTTTATGACTATCTGGTGTGGAAGGAAAGCTGTTAGAAGCAAAGAGGAATTTTCATCAATAGAGTAAGTCGTGTTTGCAAGTAGGCAGAGAGAAAGTGAGTGGCATCAGATGGAGGAGGCTCTGCAACAGAGGTGTGTGATCTCACTATGATTGTTTAATCTGTTTATGGATGGGATAGTGAGGGAGGTGAATGCAAGGGTTTTCAGGAGAGGGGTAGGTCTGCATTCTGTCAAGTGGGGGAGGGGATTGGAAGTTGGCTAAATTACTGTTTGCTGATGATATGAAGCTGCAGGAGATTTGAATGAGAAACTGTAAAAGTTGGTTCCTGAGTTTAGGAGAGTCTGTGAGACGAGAAAGTTGTGAGTAAATGGGAATAAGAACATGTTTATTAGGTTTAGCACTGGAGAGAGACAGATTATTGGGTGTGTGTGTTTGAATGAAAAAAAATTGGAGGAAGTGAATTGTTTTAGAGTCCTGATAGTGGATATGGTAGTAAATGAAACCATGAGAGCTGAATTGAGTCACAGGGTGGATTAGGAGGCAAAGATCCCGGTCACAGAGTAATGTGTGGAAAGAGAGGCCACTATCTGGGAGGGAAAAGATGAGCTTGGTTGAAGGTACAGTAGTCCTAACAGTGTTGTATGACTGTGAGGCTTGGGTCCTAGATGAGAATATACATAAGAGGGTGAATGTGTTAGAAATGAAATGTCTGAGGACAATATGTAGTGTGAGGAGGGTTGATCAAG
>JAUTXX010100023.1:0-16632 GCA_032273605.1 Panulirus laevicauda
TATATATAACACTGAAAGTAAACCCAGCATCGATATTTGTTGGGTTATCATTATAGTACTTCAAAATTTTACTTTTATTTCCTGTATTAAGGTATCTAGTTTTAACGATGTATTTGTTGTAATTAGAAAGTATGCTGGATAATCTCAGGGGAGCGGGGAGGTAGATTGTGGAGGAAATTTCTTCTAGGTCACTATGAATATATTTGTATGCAATTTAATATTTTAGATAAGAATGTGAGTAAAGACCACAATATAAGTTTCCTGAATTTTTGTTCAGGGATTGGATATTAACAAGAGGCTAATTGTACTTTTATTGTTTGACAACGGTGTACTAACTTTAATTGGTCGATTACATACGTTTAATGAAGTACTTCCTGGGTTACGAGATAATGATGTGCCTCACACAAGAAACGATTGTTATTACTAATGTGTTGGTTCTCGTGTGAAAGGTTCTGGAGATGAAACACCAGAAGTTTGTTTTGGTGTCTGTCTGTCCTACTGTGAGGTGTGTCACAGCTGAGTGTGTTGCGCCTTACCACCTGCAACTCTTGTTAAGCATCTCTCTAACCCAGTGCTTCTCATTCGTTCATGAATGCCGTTTCTATGTTTGGTGTCTTCCCCCCTACATTTTACTTCCCCAGGTCTGTAAATCTACTTCTATGTGTTTCTCTTGCAGTAACGTAATATATTCTTGTTTCTCTCTGTCCCTTGTTATATTTTCTTTTCTACTATCTCTTCCTCCCTCCCCAAGTCTCCTCCCTCCCGCCCCAAGTCTCTTGGAATCATTTTGGACTAATGTAGCCCACAGTTTACCCACATTATAGGCCCCTTCTTACAAGAAATAATAATGATAATGATAATGGTGATAGTAATGATAATGATGATAATAATGGTTATAATGATAGTAATGATAATAGTTAATGATCATCATGATATTAGGTTTATGGACCGTAATACCATCTTTGGCAAGTAAACACTTCAGCCTAGTTCCCTAATGATATATATATATATATATATATATATATATAAAGACTAAATGTAGTGTACCAAGAGGTGTTGAGAAGACATATTCTACACAATCAACACATCAAGAGAACGTAAAACAAAAAGAATCTCATTTTTCCAATACACTTAAGCTGGCGTAATAAAAATGCAATGTGTTCACGGTTTCTGTTGCCGCTCGCCTGGCTGCGCCCTCTAGTTTCTGCGGTTCTCCTAACCTTTCAGCAGTGTCTTGCCACACAGGCCAGTGTGATTAAGTTGTTGGTAGTGTTCATTGGCATGGTTGTTGTGTTTTGGGCCCGAACAGTGTAAATAGATACGTTCCCATACTTGTACTTAGTTTTGTAGAATTTTTGTAAAAAATACTTTACATATAGATATAAATTTTTTAGTACAGCTTAAAAGAATTCGTCCATTTTTGATGTGGTAGTGATTGGCTAGTTTTATTTTTGTAAGTGCAATTCTTTTAAGTGTGTCGTGGTAGGAAACCCATCAAAATATGTTTCATCCTAGCGTGGCTCCAGTCGCTGGCTGGTATAAAGAATGGTCCATTGGCCATGTTTAT
Organism: Panulirus laevicauda; assembly: GCA_032273605.1. NCBI lineage: Eukaryota > Metazoa > Arthropoda > Malacostraca > Decapoda > Palinuridae > Panulirus > Panulirus laevicauda. Next base: position 1,568 of record JAUTXX010100023.1, read on the forward strand.
TCTAGTGTTATTGTGGCTTCATTTTAGCCATCATGCCCTGCAGGGAGGGAGAGGGAGCTGTAATCACATCCGTTCTGATATGCACACTAAACCTGACTTCAGAGTCTGTAATTCATGTAAGATTTAAAAAAGTATCTGAAAAAAAAACCACTTCACGGCTGGGTCGCCAAGCCTGGCACACTCCATTTCGTGCCATGCATAACGGAAGCGTTGCGATTGAAAGAAATTGGTCGAGCAAATTAGAGCAAATATGCGTAACTTGTTGATCGTTAACATTGTGAATACTTCATGTTGGGTTAGTGTAGGTTGCAGCCGGAGGGTAATATCCTTCATAACCTGAAGCTGTATGATGTTGCTCTTCCTAGGCCACTTGCTGCTGCTGTGTTACAATATATATATATATAAGTGCAGATGAGAAGTGGAAGTCGTAAGGTTGGTGTCTTAACATTCCCTGTTGTCGTTTGTAGTATTTTCTCGTCTTTATCATTAAAATAAACCGACGCGCACCTGCACATTTTGAAGCGCGCTTATCATTACATAATTAATATGCACAAAGTTTTTCACATTTTTGACCTGCGTCGTCGTGCATCAGGGGGATGAAATGGCTAGACTGAAAACTAAACTTGGAATGTTTAACTCTTTAAGCCGTTCATCCACACACGAGCCCTTGCTGCATGCATCTCAGTTTGTAGAACTGGAATAATCACCCCAAAAACCCTTGTTGAAGAAGCAAACTCCATTGATATTATTCCACTGTGGCGTGATTTATCTATAGTGTTTTTAAGCGACGATTTAATATCAGTTCACATCAAATACCCATCAAAACTTTCTAAGACAAAGATGTTTTTCTTGCTGTTCACATTTTCCATGACTCCTGCAGAACAGATCCTTCATGCATTACCTTCAGGAATTTAGTGAGAGTCTTGCCTTAAGTCGACCGTGTTCTCGCGTTTTACTCTTACTTCGTGTAGAAAATGATGCTCTGTAGTAGTATAAGGAGCAGAGGCTACAAATTATAGCAAATACCTCAAAATCGAGGGATTTCTCTCAAGTGTATTTGAAAAGCCAAACCTCAAAGAGACATGAACATGGCTTTGGATTAGGCTAAGTCCTTCACCACTCTTTCCGAACCCCCATCCCTTTGTCACCGCCACATAGACCAACAAATGTTTCATAGTTATTCTTCTCCTCCATGGTAAAGTACAGCGGAGTTCAGGTCTAAGTTCACTATTCGTTTTTGGAGTTGTCTTCATAGATTCCTTTGACTGTTTTGGTGAAATGTTTGATTTTGACTAGCAACGATAAGTTTGAAAATTACGTAGATAAACATTACTAGTTAAAAGTTAAAGACGTAATCACGCGAAGGTAGATAATATTCGGGTAGCAGAGGGGCTGACCCTGTGTGTGGGACTTCGTTTCTCATGACAGTGATTGTAGTACACACACAACCTCATTCTTACTCACGTTAGGGGCCCGGAGCCTCATTGGTACACATGGTAGTGGTACACAACCTCATCCTCACTCATGCTGGGGTTCACAACCTCATTCGTGACACATAGCACCATCACAGAACCTCACTGTTAAACCTGGTGGTAGTTAAGAATTCACTGGTACACACCGTTGCAGTTAAAAGCCTTATTGTTATACATGGTAGTGGTCCACAGTTTTATTGCCACACATGGTCCTGTGTGTCTTTGTTACTCCTGCTCGATCTCCAGAGCCCTTTTGGTTCCATCAGACACAAGCCGGCTCAGCCCGCCTCTTACCAACACACTCACAACCACTCTGTTGGCCTGAGCAACTTTACCTTGTGTACCCACACTGCTAACTAATGGTACAGCCTTGCTGTCTCGGAGGATGAATAAGTTCCAATTGTTAGCCGACTGAATGTATGTACCGAAATACTACATGATGAATGACAAAGGACAAATGTTGTTTGTAATCTTCATACAGATTTCACACCGTTTCCAGCCCTGAAAAATCTAATACTACATTTTCTCTGCGGAGTTGTGTGTGTGTGTGTGTGTGTGGTACTCCCAGCGTTACGCCAAGCCTCCCTACTTCATTTTCATCCACATCATTCCTTACCCCCTGAGCCTGAATAAAGAATCGGGGGGTGTCCGAACAGTGATACATTTGTATACATTCCAGTCCGTTCGTGCTGAAAGTACACAATCGCGCGCGCGCTGGGCCAACGATGTTATCATGTTTGTAAAGAAATAGCATCATTTTCACGTATGTGCCAGGAGGTGGTGGGTAGCAGCAGGGACCGGTGTAGGTGTGTGCGTTACAACCAACGCACACAGACAATCTCTTTTTCGGGGTAAAGCTATGACGGAAAAGCGGACCTCACCAGCAGATTGTCTGATTATGTAAACAGTGTGCATACACATGTCGAATACTTCTGCATGTTGAATACCTAACACATGATGACGAGGAGTGGGTTACCTGTTACCCATGACGAGTGCGGGATGATGACGAGGAGTGGGTTACCTGTTACCCATGAGTGGGGGATGATGACGAGGAGTGGGTTACCTGTTACCCATGACCGGTGAGGGATGATGACGCCATATCGTCGTGCATATGGGTCGTTTGTGTCGTGATCAAGGGTCGGTGTCGTCCCGTTCGCCGTCTTGTCGTGTTCAGGGATGTATGGTCGTGTGCCAGAGGTGACTAAGAGCATGATCATAAGATGTTCTCGTCAAACAGATGTTACAAAGTGTGATGTTATTCTAGGGCCGAGGTAGATAGATGGTGACAATGGTCTCAATAACTTCCTGCAAGCTTTGCCTGATGCTCGGAATCAGGCTCGGAACACGTCCGCTGCCAATTTTTTCCTGAATGACGTATACGTTAAGGGTCTAGGTTTAATAGCATTCGGCAATCGACGGGTATCAGTTATACGACGCACATAAGGATGAGGGGGGGAAAAATTTGTAATGCGGGTGCTTGATAGCGAGGAGGGAGGTGGGCGTTGCATGTAGCCAACATGTCAGTCGCTGGATAATCGAGCGCGCGTGACGTCACGGCGTTCGCTTGGATTAATGTCAGGGAGACAGAGGTTCGGTGTCATCGCCTGTGTTGGCAGATTGGTCGATTAACACATCAGATACCCAGGGGAGGAGGAGGGCACCCGGGGGAGGAGGCGGACACCCAGGGGGAGGAGGCAGACACCCAGGGGAGGAGGCAAACACCCCAGGGGAGGAGGCAGACACCCCAGGGGAGGAGGCAGACACCCCGGGGAGGAGGCAGACACCCCGGGAGGAGGCAGACACCCCGGGGGAGGAGGCGGACACCCAGGGGAGGAGGCAGGCACCCAGGGGAGGTTTTGCAACATTAATGATGGTTGTCAGTGCGACATGAGTGTGTTATCGAGAAAACCTTGATGTATAATAGTCAGATTAAATACTGGACAGAGTTCTCTTGATTAATGTTTGCTTCATGGCAGCAGAATTAATTTCGTGCTTGAATGGGGTTCCCGTAGAGGTAGCTTTACGCGTCCCCGTTAGATAAATCTGCATATAAATCACATTCACCAACATTTCCAAAAGCCTGTAATAACCACAAACACACACACACCCACACATGTATATTTATGTATTTTTTCCCCATACTTGATCGTCGTTTCTCTCGTTATCAAGGTAGCGCTAGGAACAAACGAAGAAAGGCGCTTTCTCTCGCATCCATTCTTTGATAATGATGATGATGGTAATGATGATGATAATAATAACAATTATTATTATTATTATTATTATTATTATTATTATTATTATTATTATTATTATAACGCACGCTAATGGTGAAGGAACGAGGAGCGAAAATTGACGGTTGAGCGGTGTTGGTGTTGCATGATGGGGTGTGTGTGGTGGGTACAGTGACGGTGGACGTAATCAGCGCTACATGGAAGAGGGAGGGAAACGCTAGTTGAGGGCTGGGTCGGAGCTGAGGCGTTTGGTTTCCACAGTCAAGAAGAACAAAGGAAACTTGGTGTGCCTCGGTCAACGTGGGACACTAATCTTGATCAAGGAAGAAAATGTCTTGTGTGTAAAGTGTGAGTAGCTGGCGGGAGGAAAGCTAAGTTCTTAAGAGGTATTTGTTAAGTTTAAAAATGAGTTTACTTTAAGGGAGCTTAAGTGTTTAAGTAGTTCAGACACACACTCTTCTGAGGAGGTGGTGTAGTAAGAATCTTACAGAAAAAAAAGGTTGAATTAGGCTGAAAATTTCCTTTCCTTCTTGATAAGATTTTGAGCTGTGATTCTTGTAAATTAACCAGATTGTTATTAACCAGTCAGTGTGCACTGGCTTTCTGAATGAAAGTAGATGTTTCGTGTGCAGAGAGGCTGGAAGATGCAGGATAACCAAGAATGTTTGGGTAATGGGAGAAAACTGACTTACAGACAAGATGAAGAAAGTAGATACACAAGAATAAAAGTTGAGATGATATCTTAATAAGAGAATCAAGTGCGACGCATCACGTAATGTAGTGGTGCTGTATTTGAACAGAATCGTGAAGGTGAGAAATGTAGGAAGACCACGTGAAGGAAGTTTGCCAGAAGTGCCTGTTACTGAACTTTGATGAAGGCCTTTGAGATAGCGAGAGCAACAAGAAAAGGTACGCCCAAGTTACTCAGAGAAGATTTAAAGTTGTGAGTTAGGAGAGATCTGTAGGCTTGGGCAAAACATCAGCTTCAGGAGTTAGATTAACTTCAGTCCTTCACATTGATAGAACGACTCAATATGGGGTTTTATGCCGTAAAAGATGGCTTCATTTATGTGTGTAACTAAGGTTATGGGTTAATCCCAGAGAAAAAACTTCCCTTCTTGTGGGTTGCATGCAAGTATTCAGGCCAAGGCTGAGAAGCAGTTTTACAGAACTTGAGAAAAGAAAACTGTTAAGCCAGAGGCTTGGTGAGTGTCTGGGTGTGAAAAAATAAACAGATGCTGTAGATATAGAACCTGTGAATATTGTTGACGGCAAGAATCAAATGCTTTGCAATGTTGGATTCACTTGATTATTCTATTCTTTAAGAATTGCAATAACGTAGACAGGGGGAATTGTCAAGTCTAATGGCAACGATTGGAAAACTATCATAAAACTGTTTAGCAAATACCAGATTTTGCTTTCCTTAAAATGTCAAGAGCACGTGTAAAGGGACTTGTATATATGTATAAACGTATCTGCATTTTCGGCCCTGAAACCCTTTCCATAGGGCGTCCACAGTGCACAGAGAGATGGCACGTGTTGGGCCTAGCCTTCCTGGAAGACAGAAGCGTAGTTACGTCGACGAGAGCAAGAAGTGAGTTACTTTGATGTTTACTAACATTTCGTTACTTCAGCACTTGAGTTATGATATTGATTTTCGTATCATCTTCGTCGTAGGGTTAGAATGGCGTTTGGGTTCTCATGATGAAGGCACATCAGTTTCACTACGAACTTTCCACGAAGTTGCAATTTGGTTCCAGGCTGAACGTGGAGACGCATTTCATTGTCTGGTCATGTAGAGTGGTGCACCCATAAACAAATGGTTGAACTGCGGTTGCACCCTTTGTAGCATGCGTCAACAGGATTCGAACTCACAGCCTTAAGTTTAGCAGTTTTCATTTGCATAATGTGCTGCTGGGATAAACATAAGTTTTCAGTGGAGATTAAGGCCAAGGACTTGGAGTGGTGATGCTGGATGGTCTCGGAAAACGACGGGCAGATTAAAGCTGTGGACGAAGTAGATAGAGTCATCATGAACGTTGACGTCAGACATATTTGATTACAAGTTTGACTTGGACAATAAACCAATCTGAGTTTTGAGGAGATTGTCCCAAATGTGTAGATAAACTTGGCATTTCCGTATATACCATAGACGTAGGTACAGAGCAAACTTACGTTGTGGATAAGCTTACATTGAACAAGCTTAAGTAGTCAGTGTTCATTTCTGTAGGAATTGAAGTACTTGAATAGACTTAAGCACTTGGCAAACATATATACTGGATAACTTCCACTAAACAAATTTAAGTTCCGACCAACCTTCAGTACTTCACAAACTTGATCGTAGGAAAACTTTGTTTGTGGACAAACTTGATATTAGACATGAAGGTGTGCACACACCAGCAGCGGAGCAGCGACAGGGCTGTGCAGCCATGACACTACTGGAGTGTTGTATCATTGCACTACTCTCATACCAGACAGATATGAACACTCGATGATCAAAATTATTGTGCAAATGTGAGCTTGGACAGAGTCGATATGTGATGGCAGACTTGCTGCTACACTTGGCATTTTCTTATATCGTATAAGAACCAGAAGGTCTCACCGACGTCAAAAGTTCAAGTTTGGGTGAAAAAATAAGTGTGACGAAAAGTGTTAAGTAAAATGACAGGTATATTAGGTATGTAGGGAGTTAGGTGTTGCCGGGTGGCTTAGTTTTAATGAGACGTAATGTAAGACCAGCAGCATTCGTGACTCAGAGGGCGCAGGATGGCTCAGGGTATCATCATTGTTACACCCCAAAGTCCGGATTTGTATTACTGAAAAAATTGTCAGAAAACCAAAAAGAAAAGAAATTAATCATTGGTTGATTACTGCCGTTAAACAAATTTGATATTAGAATGTGAAGTTGATAATTAAGGAGTACAGATCAGCTCTCGACCAGGAAAGCAGCAGTGCATGAATACTCTGATGGTGCAGAGGATGTTCTAAGATTGTTTTTTAAAACAAATTTTTAGTGAACTGTCTTCAGCAGACGTCTAGTCCTCCTGTAGATCTGATGTAAGTACGTGATATCCAAGATGTATTCAAATATCACCTCATTATGTTTGCTGATGATGCCGGTACTATGAAGGAGATCCGGAGTAACAGGGAATGTTAAGTAACGAAGATAAACCCGGACGAACTGCAGTATTGTGTCGGTCAGTCAGACGGTTCGTGAAAGTCCACCGTTGTTGATGTGCGTGAGTGATGCAAGCTTTCTTCTTCGAGGGCGTTCGGCTGGCACGCTAAGATCAGCCACGCGGCACACCAGTCAGCCACTATCGTGGATGCTGTAGGACTCTGTGGAAGACAGCGATGCTGATCGTTTCCCAAAAATATAAGACGAAAGATTGAAAATCTCGGACCCCGGGTTGGATGATTCTATTAGTAGAAAATGACGGACGAATGTTAGACAAAAAAAAGACGTTTTCTCAACATTTCACACAAGAAGCGGTCTGGTTTACCTGTCTGTTCCTGATGTTGAGTGCCACCTTTCGCAGTGTTGGCTCAACAAACTCCGCAGGAACAATTTGTATCGTCCTCTGCAGTATTGAGGCAAATGATTTTTTTTCCCGATCTAATTATACTTTTTGGGATCTAATCCTGCTCTTATGTAGAGACAGACGATCAAACATATGACTGAACTGAAACCTAAGTCAGGGAACGCCTGCTCCCAGGCACAACTGTACATGCAAACACTTTAGCCTTTCCCTCCCGCCTTCCCATGAGACCATGCATTTAAATTGCGTATATCGAGTGGGTTATATCAGCTGCTGATATGTAAGAGGGCTGGCCCCTGGCTAAAGCTCATGCTCCAACTTCCAACAAACTTTGACATAGAACCGTGGTTAAGCAGCAGGCTGGTGCTACAGCTGAGACCAAACCTGTAAAGCTGAAACATATCAAGTCAGCCTCATCGATATGCACAGTAAAGCTCACCAGTCTGAGAGGCCGTGCATGCAAGAAAGCAGGAGCACTTGGGACGAAAGGCTGGAGGTGCCTTGTTACTGACTAGAAGGTTCCATGACCACGGGAGACTGGTTGGGCTTCCATAATGATGGGAAGGTTTCCAGGGCCGTAAACGCTGGAGGGAGGAGCCTTCTTACTGAATATTTTGAAACGACGTTTCTTTTTCATCGTGTACGAAAATAGATTCCATCGGCTTCCATCGGCTGTTATGTCTTACTCGCCATACTAAGACGTGGGTGCTGGACACAAGTGGCACGGGAGACGCACGCCACTGGGAAGTGTTGAACGATCAGGTATTCATGGCAGCAGCATCCTATCTGTTCTCTGCTTATCTCCCTGACTGCAAGACACGTATCAAGTAAAAGTTGTTCGAAAAACTTTATTTTCTATTGTAAGGTAAAACGCTTTCGAACGTCAGATCTCCGCCCCAGGTTCCATATATTTTACGAGGAAATATGTACATTTGTGTGTGGGTGTATGTAGACAATGATAACACGTACATACGTAGCATAGACACATGTCCACGTGCAATATTCCCTTTAGTGTAATGTGTAAAAGCGTGGAATCATTTAGGTTGTCACTTAGGAGTGACACAGTTCACAGTCTAGATACAGACTGTAGATCTGTGCTGTAATAGCAGAAAATGTTTATTTTAAGAAGAATGTGATACTATTCATGAGATGCATCGTAGCATTATGGTCTTCACTGCATTCAGTTGTGTCCTGTTTAGTATAAGTCAGTGAGGTCTCTTGATAAACTACAATGAGATATTTATTACCATTGGCTCTGAGCGGCTCCTAAGTGACTGTCGCCGGGTATGTCATCCTTGAAATAACTTCAGCCTCTCCAGTGAGTGCCGTCCATGTAGGCTGCTGAAGCTGAAATATGTGTCGTGACTTGACCAAGTTACAGAAAACAAACTCAAGAAAACGGTTTTCGTGACGACTCTCATCTGTCTGTGTATATAGAAAAAATTTCCTGCCATTCAGCATGAAACTGGCGTGTCATTTGATACGAATCTAGAAGGGAAAAAAATTGTGAACTGCCTTGATAATATTACATGAATTTCATAAAGATTTGATCAGGTTCAGATTTACGGAAGGTCTATGTGTTATAGAATAAGAGTAAGAATAATCTTATTATCCATAGTAACTTTAAAACCATTTTGTTATATTTTGAACAGAAGTTTAGGTGTTGTCTTTGTCAGATTGAAGTGAATTTACTTTATGAATGAGATCCAAAGTTGTGACTTAATCTGCAGTGCACACACACACACACACACACACACATACACACACACACACATACACACACACATGAATCTTCTTTAGAATGAAAACATGGCTTATGTGATGTCTGGAGGACATTCCCTGCCTCTGTTGTCTTCCTTTCCTTAGTACGTTATGCTTGTCTTCATGGTCTACATCAGCTTTGTCCCACTGTAGCAAATGTCTGTATTGTAATACACGAAAGACAATGGTATTCGAGATCCTATGTTTTACATTATTCCCATGTTCTATGATCCTTTAGTTCGTCCGCCTCCCACGTACCTTCCCATACGTTGGCAGCCACTGCATGGGAGGAGAGCCACAGTCTTGGCCACGCCTCTCTCTCTAAGCCTCGCCAATCCTGGTACCTGAGGATGTAGCAACACTCATACTTGAAGGTAGAAGACATTCATCGATGCGCTGGATCAGTTTGGATGGGGAACCACTTAGAATTCGCTTATTTCTCCAGGCGAAACCCTTCTTGGTTAGTGCATCTTCCCCTCGCCCTGTTTGCCGTGGTTTTTGTTGTTAATATCAAAGTCGGGGAGGTGGAGGAAGTTTTCCTTAGAGCGTTTAAACTCTCCAATCACGAATATGTAGAGGATTTGATATCAGACATAAGAGACGAGGCAAACAGGATAAGGAAAGGATGTAACGATGAAGGAATATTCATGTGGAGAGGGACTGGTGAACAGAGAGGTGAGGTCAAGACCGAGGCGAGTGGTGTCTGCAATGTCCCATGCAACGGATGGCTGTGTGCAAGACACGACGAGAAGTAGAACAAAACTTCACAAGACAAAGGACTGAGAGAGAGAGACATGATAGGATAATGAATGCCATCGTCTTAAATGCGTAGGAACAACGGACGTCTGCCGAAGTGGGATAAAGCTGCAGTAATTCCTGATGGAGCGCATCAGAGGCGGGGACAGGATATAGAGGCGGTTCACATAAACATCGAAAATGTTCATAAACCACAGGAGTGAGTGGATGCATCAGTTGGTCTAGGAAGGTGGGTGGACGAACACACGAGGAGCAACCGAGCCAACGAGCATGTCAGGTCATCTGGACAACAACAGATCAAAACCCACCATCAAGGGCTCGTCTCCCACAGGCCACACCTGCTTGTGTGCCTACCGGGCTCCATCTTCTCGTGGTAACAATACGAGTGGAAAGTCACCTTTGGAAAGGCTGTATCACTGGGAGTACAGTCTCCTCAAAGAACTTTTCACTCCAAAGGAGGAGTATGTATTCCCCAGCTACCGGAAGTAAATATTAGATAATGTATCTAGACAGAAATTCAAATTCGAGAAAAAAAATGGGGAAAAAATGCAAAGAAAACGTGATACACTCATATGCAGAATCATTTTAACTTTCTATGACACGATTATTACGACATGATGACGTAGGGACGAGGTTGATAATTGGTCTGCACCAGGAAGACACGAGGCGAGAATACGAGCAACATCATGACGTCACACGACTTGTCAAAAATATTCATTGATTCTTACAACAGATCACTTTTGTTGCATCTTTCTTCGGTGGAATTCGAAGTTGGGAAAGTTAGGTAACATTTCTAAGCATCGCCAAGATCCATAACCTATGTCTTGCACACGGAAGACCTCGGGAAATCTAGTGTTTAGATCTGCTGTGTAGGAAAGATGAATCATTTTTTGTCACTGGAAAATGGTATTCACCAGTTGTGTGCTGGAACACCTTGAGTGGCCCACCACAAACACGTTAGCTCAAGCTTCCGTTTGTTGTGAAGCTTGTTTACGTAAGCTTTGGTTTGGTTTATTTCCACAACATAATCAATATAAACTAAGATTCTGAATGATGGTTTACAACTTAAACGATTTGAACTAGTTTTTTTCACGCATTATTTCTAAACCTTCATTATTGTTTCATACCCTCCAATTCTCTCTTTAAAATGCTGCCTGCCCATTCCCCAAATCACTCTTTACAGAATACCCATGGCAGGGTCAGGATTACTCATGGCAGAGTTAGGATTACCCATGGCAGGGTCAGGATTACCCATGGCAGCGTCAGGATTACCCATGGCAGGGTTAGGAATCTCTCCTTATAATATGACGTAGGGTGATAACAACCAGAGCCTGTACATTGCCCACAGACTCAGCTGTACAGAGCTGAGCTGGGTGTACGTCTATCCAGGATGGAGAGGATCACACACCTCTTAGGAGTGTGTGAAGCCATGTTGACATTAGAAAAGGAGGATCTGATCCACTGGTGTCCACGTCCTTCCCCCTCCTCCTTGTCTCCTCCCGTACCTATGGTGTTGATCCTAGAGGACCAGCGGTTCAGTATTCAGGTCAGGTGTTGTGTTGGTGATGAATATATTACAGTATGTTCAAAGGGGACAGTGGGGCAGAGGACCCTCAGTATCAAGTCAGTAGTGCTTTCACGCAAGTTTCATTTCCTCAAGGCGCACCAACGAGAATCTATAATTCAATCGAAATATATGAACGAGAATCATTGAATCAGACGAAGGAAAATGAAAATCAGACACAAGCTATTCATCTTGAGAAGAAGGATAACAGTCCAGATATATCCACGGGTCACAGTCGTCACAGGACTTTTCGTTTCGGAGGAGTCCATCCAGTCCCTGCAACTGAGTGCAGCGCATCCTCAGAGCTGCAGGAGACGTTGGATGGGGGAAGTCGTGGGATCATAACCCAAGGATCCCTGTGTGAGAGGAGTCCTGGGGTTGTATAATGATATGATAATAATAACATTCCTTCGTGTGACATCATCCACCAGATGGTGTCACCAGGTGCAAGCTGTTGCCCGGCTCCAGGGACTGAGGGAACACCTTACCTACATCCTCTCCGGTGGACGAATTTCTCTCAACGAACTTAGAATTTCGGATCTCGAGTCACTGTTTAGTCATGGGAAGAGCTTGTCTTCAGGATGACCGAGAGTCTTTGCGTTCCTCGTGGCCAGAGGCTCTACTGCTCTCTAGAACAGCTCGGGGTTTTGTATTCTAGAAAACTGTTATCTAGGATGGTCGAGGGCTCTGTGTACCACTGCTGACCAGAGAACTATTCTCTGGGATGGCTCCTGGCCGGAGAACTTCTCACATATATGGGCGTGTCTGAGGTCTTGTACCTCTCTCCTGTGGAGACATCTACCATGTCAGGAAGGTCAGACGCATTTTATTATGATATCAAAAGTGCAGCAGACTGGGGTCTGGTCCTCGACGGCTCCGCTGCCCTAGTAGGTCTGCCACGCCCTCTCGACATGTTTAGTGAGTTGCTACAGTTTGTGATGGAGGAGCGAGGGCGTGATGCCACGGCTGTTACACTGAACCAGCGACTCAAATTATCATTGACGTCTTTCTTTTCAGCACTTTTACAACACGATCAGGAGGATTGTCCAGTTGTGAACAAGGTTCCCAGATCAACGAAAGAATCATGAAGCGTATGTGTGACTGCTTCACACAGTGTGGGACGCTTGCAGCCGGACAGATGGAATCCTTGCCGCCCTTACGAATGGGTAGCGGCCCTGTACGGAGACAGACGGAGTGGGAGCCGGGCTGTTTTTACGTTGCAGGTGTTGGTATTGTTAATGGGGCAGACCTCCGACTATTATAGGGATGGCCAGGTACCAGGCTGGCCCTGTTACCAAGAGAGACCAGGCAGGTACCACGATCATCAACCATGCTGATCAGGTCTCACTCTATCGCCCTGACTTGGTTACTATGTTGCATATATAGAAGATCCTAGTGTCTTTATGATCTTTACTCGTAGACAGCTATTTGTTTTCTCCTGTACAGTATCTCAGAAAGTTTGATATTCAGAAGTATTTAAGTCTTCGAGGAGAGCCATAAGAACTTTTATACCGTCGTGAAAAGTTCAACGTTTGTATCCTACAAAATGACCGGCTTGGATACATAACACTGATGACCAGGGAGATTTTTGACTTCCATTGTTGTCAGGAAGTCTCTTAAACGCTTAGCAAAGAATCCCATTTGCAGTTGTGGTCATTAGCAACCCTGGAGAAATCTGTCTGGGGCAAATCTAGGGGGGTTAGGGGGTTAGGAGGAATCATGTTGACTTGAGAGGGCAACATTATGTGAAGGTTGGATCGACAGTTTTCTATCTTTGGTGTGACACTGAACAAAACTAATGTCTTGCCGAACTGCCTTCTACTTACCTCGAACAGATGTGAATGTTGCTTCACACCCTGAGGGAATGTTGCTTCACCCTGGGTCCACACCCTGAGGAAATGATCCAGGCCTCCACGTCCCTGAACGGGGTCTTGGTGAGTGTGAACTGAACGACAGTTCCTGTCGTGAAGGTCAGACAGGGAGCCAGGTCCCTGTGAGGGGTCAGAAAGGAGCCAGGTTACTGTGAGGGGTCTGGAAGGAGCCAGGTCCTGTGTACCGTAAAGACGATCTTTGACCCACAGGCAGGGGAAAGCCAGTCTTACGACCTGTGACCCACAGAAGGTCTGTTGAAGACTTTGGTGACAGAGCAACAGAACACCTGACAATGATCTTTTGAGGCGGGGTAAGGAGGGGGGGGGGGTGCTCGACGGGGGAATGAGTGAAATCAATGACCAGTGTGTATGAACAGTGTGTATGAACAGTGTGTATGAACACTGTGTATGAACACTGTGTATAACATGTAGAGAATGAATGACCAGCACAGATATCTGGAATGGATAACTTATGTCCGTGAGTAATGTGTTTCCAGAATGAATGGCTGGATTGTATGACTGAAGTGAATGACGAGTATGCATGACCAGAGTGAATGACAAGGATGCATGACTACAGTAAATAACGAGTATAGTACGACTGAGGCCGGCTAAGGGCGGTCTAGTGAGCCAGCAGCAGCAACAGCAGCAGGTGGTGGGGTACATGACCATCACCTCCCACAAGTAAGCGTCTGGTCTCCTTCCTCTCTCTCTCGCGCGCGCTCCCTCCCGCCACTCTCCTCTCCCTCCTGCCGCCCACACACACCCATGACCCCCGCACGCCCACGCTGACGCCCCCCTCTTTCATCGTCTGCCTGTGGAGGCTCCTCGCACGTCATCCAGCGGCACCTGGCACCTCTCGTCGCGTCATCGTCACGCCACTAAATATAGACCCAGACCCGACTTTCCTTTCTTAGTGTTTATTTATATCTGGTGTTTGTTCCTCCCTCAAGAGGCTGAGTACGCACACTCTGGCTTCCTCTCTCGAGAAGCTGAGTGCGCATACTCTGGCTTACTCCCTCGGGAGGCTAAGTATGCACACTCGGGGGGGGGGGGGATGAGTAAGGGCAACCTAGCTCTCTCCCTCGGGAGCCAGAGGACTAAGTACGAGCACTGCCTTCCTCCCCCAGGAAGCTGAGTACTAGCACTCTAGCTTCCTCCCTCCGACGATAGAGTATGTGCACTGGTTCTCTTCCTTAGGAGGCTGAGAACGTGCACTAGGCTTTACATGTGGAAGGCTGAGTACGTATATTCTGGCGTCCTCCCTCATGATGTTGAGTAGGCGAACTCTAACTTCCTCCCTCGGAAGGTAAAGTACGCGCACTCTGGCTGTATTGGCCAGGCTCCCACACCACGAGACCCTGAGCTCAGTGTAAAATGTGGGTGGGAAGGATTGCGTGGAGGGTTTTGGCAGCGTGAGAAGGACGGGTGAAGCCGTGAACTTGCCAGGAGTGGGGCGCCATCATCATGTGTACCCAACACGTAGCAAGATATGGGTTAAAAAGTTTTAGGCCAAGCGTCCCAGGGGCCTCAAGGCCGTGGCGGTGGGCGGCGGCGGCGGCGGCGGCCAGAATGTGGGTCAGTACGTCTGGCTGGCGGTGGGGAGTGCGCAGGCGCGCCGCTCGCTCCGCCCACACCGCTACCTTCACGTCCGCTGCCGGCCACACCACGCTACACTACCTTCACGCACCACAGCCATCACTCCTGCATCTGCTGAAGTTAATGTTTAGGATGAAGATAAAAAAAAAGAAAAGACAGGCTCGGAGATGTAAGCAGAAAACGAACATTAAAACGTCGGCCTTGCGGGGCGAGTCGTCACTGGGGCGGGATAGGAAGTGAGGGTGGGCCCCCTCCCCCCTCCCAGACAGCAGCAG
>JAUTXX010100245.1:2998-16203 GCA_032273605.1 Panulirus laevicauda
CCCCCCCCCCGGAGTGGAGAATGTGGGGGGATGTCATGAGAGAAGCACGTCGTGTAGTGTTGGGGATGTCACTGAACATTCTTGTAGTCTGCTTGTGTAATTTCGTTGGTGTTACCGTAGTGTGTGTGTGTGTCTGTGTGTGTGTGTGTCTGTGTGTGTGTGTACCCAGATCAGGCTAATACCCTAAGAGACTTTATGGCTTCTGTAAATTTCCTCGGGACTAGGAAGCTCAAGAGATTAATCTATTTCTTCTGCCAGGGGGAAAGGATTCTTGAATTATGTAGCGACTTTGGTTAAAATCACAGCGAGTTTTCGTCTGATAACTTCAACAATTTCAGCCCCTTGAGAATAACGATACGATCTCTGAACGTGACAATACAACCTTTGAACACGACCATACAACCTTTAAGCACGGTGATGGGACCTTGGTGATCATATGGCTTAACCTCTGACTTGACTTGTAACGGTGTTCCCAAAAAACTCATCTCGCGCTCTGGAGGATGTTCTGGCGCGTTTTTGTGTCCTAAATCCAAAATTTAAAATAGACGGCTTTTTAATTGTTAATTTGAACGATTGGAACTGTATTTGTTAACACTCGAGTCTTCGTAACAGCACTAGACCATTTCATCCTAACCTTCCGACAGTAACCTTTAACCTCCTCCACCCAGTAGAAACAAAAAACCTTATCCGAGTAGCATATACTTACAGATCCACCCAACTCCATCAGATACAATCCTGGACAAACATATACTCCGAAATGACCCGACAGGCTATAAAACCTTCATCCCAACTCAGTCTTGACCACCCGATGTCACATACCCTTCTGAAACAACCCTCCCCAGACATGTACGAGTTATACTTTTTCGTGTATGCTCTGAACATACTCATCCCTACAACACTATAAAACATTGATTCAACATACCTTTATGGCAACTACCACAAAGTAGACATTGAACACTAATTTCTTAATTACCCCACACTCGTCCGATATAGACGCACAAAGCATCACAACACTTTATGCCCTGAGTCCCGCTCAGTGGACGCGGCCGGCCGACTTTCAGAGCACTGCGGGGGACCTCAGAGAATAAGGAATGGACTCTTGGGACAGGTTGGTAGGTAAATATGTACCTGCAGAGGGTAGAAGAAATCCTGGAGTAGTTGAACCGGAGACGAGCGTAAACAAACACGGCGGGGTGTCAACAGCGAGTGACCCAGCGGCTGCAGGTGGCTGGCGGAGGTAGGACTGGCAGCAAGCAGGGTACCACCGTCTTAACTAAAGCTTCCTACTGGTTCTCAGGTCGTGCAAGGTGTCATAGGGATTTTCGTGCCATTTTCTTGTCTCTACAGTCTTACGTCTCAAGTCTTGTTTCACTATATTCTTGTCCCTCTAGTACTGTATTACTAGTAACGTTGTGCTCAACCACACTCATGTCCCCTTACAGGATTATATGACAGCATCGTACATAACTGGTTTTTGTTTCACGATAGAACTGATACATCACATTCGTATCTCCTGATGGTACAGTATGACTGCAGTCTTGTATCACTGACCATGTTCTTCTGTGAGTGAATAGTCTAGTCTCTCTCCAGTCTGCATCCACATTTGGGGCACTGTTCTTAAGCTCGCTTTAGTTTCTGACACTAGGATGCAGTTTTATTGCACTGCGGTCTTCTTCGTAAGTCTGTATATCGAGCGTAGCTCACATATAGTTCATGTTGTATAAAGAATTATCTTTAGAATCTGTAAAACTACGTGGTTGTAAGTTTTGATATGTCTTTGGCCGGTGGGTAAATATGTTATTAAAGGAATTTCCATTAAGGTCTTGTGCAAAAGAACATGGTAAAGCGCTCCCTTAAGCTGCGGAAAGCCATATTTATTCCCATTGAGTTCCTAGATTCAGACGCGAACCCACCTTCAGGAGATTTATGGTATTGAAAATATATCTGAAATTCCTTCTACAATATTTTACTAACCTGTAGGACAGATTTATATAAAGTTATTAGGATTTTGTTTCAGTACTGTCGTTGTCGAATTTATCATACATTATCCCCTCAAGCTCGACTGCCGTGGCTAGGATATTATGGCTTGGCCATTATACCGGTGTCATCCCGTAGCTGTAAAGAATCGTACCGTCGTGGTAAACAGGATAATGTAATCCATGGTGTTTGATCGTCTACACGTACGTACCTCAGGGGGAGAAAAAATCAAGGCCCGTGATCCTGTGGTCGAACATCTGAATCTACTTTTATATTTTGTCTTTCCTGTTTTTAGTTCTTAGTATATTCTTAACCATAGTTATTTATCTGAGGTTAAACATAGGTGATAGAATCCATTTCCGTTGATCCTTACCTCTGCAGAACGGTGATTTATAGCACGTCTTTGATACAGCTGTAACACGACGACACCGGTTATCTCCCGCGACGCCAAAACCGTCACGGGAAAATGTATTACCACATTAGTCTTCCTGAACGGGCTGCCAGGGGAAGGCTGTTGATAACGGTCAGTATGGGTGGGACTGGTGGAGTTATGGTGATCCTTGTGAAGTCCTCGGGGGCAATAAGCTTCTCCTCCAGTTTAGAAAAGAGCTTAACCTTTGATGACAGTCACAATCTTTTTAATATCATAATTTCCCCTCTAATGACAGTAAATTAAAAAAGTGGTTATTTCGTCTATAAACATTTAAGTTTACTATAGTATTCACTGTATAATTAAACCTTATAGTACCATAACTTATTTTCTGAAGATAATGCCTTTACATGTTTAGTAACTCGATTAATCTAGTGAGATAAGTAAGTTGTCCCTTGTAATAATTCACCTAATCTAATTAGAAAAGTTACCCCTCTAGTACCGTGTTTGATTTACTGAAGACAAAGACTTATCCTGTTAGCATTGAAACACCCTTTACCAGATACAGCCCCTTTCTTATTCTTCTAAACTGAAAAGCTTGCTTTTTTGACACATGGTCATTTGTTTTTTGTATTTCCGCTAACAAGATTTTCATCCATTTATCCCAGAGACAGGTGAATGTTTCCTTACACTTGGGGGATATATATATTGTATGAATTACTGAAATGTCAAATTTCAAATGGCTATTGGGATTTCCTTAAAACATTTTTACTGTGTTTTGGCGTTTGTAATTCGTTATCACATTACACTGAAATGCTGGGGCGTATCTCGAGCAGTCCCGTGGACTGAAATAAAGGTAAGTACACCATGCGCTTTCAACAGTCATGATGGCCAGTTTTTCAATGGATAAGAGAAATGTAATACTTTGTTGCGTCAGATAATTATGGTGGGTTCCGGGAATTTCTCAC
This sequence comes from Panulirus laevicauda, assembly GCA_032273605.1. Taxonomy (NCBI): domain Eukaryota; kingdom Metazoa; phylum Arthropoda; class Malacostraca; order Decapoda; family Palinuridae; genus Panulirus; species Panulirus laevicauda. The sequence goes on from JAUTXX010100245.1 coordinate 6,314, forward strand.
TCCGCATCATACATGCTGCATCTGAGGTTTCAGCTACATATATTTATTCACCGTGGCTCTTATTTTTAGCTTGGCATGGTATTTAGAATTTATGGTGATTCGCAACTCCACCTAGTTTGTGTTCCCTCTTAGGGTTTTGTTTATCAGTTATTCAAAAAATTCACTAAATCACTTTGGTAGTTGACACTTCATATTAGTATGGATTTGTAAGATAATTACCCCTCTATCAAATGTCCCTCAAATTATGCATAAAAATTCCTTATTCTGATGCTGATAGAATTGCGACAAGAAATAGATGACAAGGAAGATTTTTGTTAGAAATCGTTATGCTGATGCAGTGGATTGTACACCTCGGGGTCGGGTGGTGGGCAATTATCCTTGGCGGACGCTTCATTCATACAGGGGAAAAACGCCATCAAAAACTAATCACCCATCTGGTACCGCCTACGGTCGCTGCGATATGACAAAGTGCAGACATTTGTACGTATGCGAATATATTGGTATACCGACGTAGCTGTTCACAACATGCACATCTGAAGCAGAATCCAATAATAAACGGCACAGCGTAGAAGAATTAACTTGTGCAGGACACATCGTTAACCAAATCCACTGCATATCCGCCCCGGAACCTCACTTCCATGTTTGGCGTTATCTCCCCAACCATCAGACCATGTTGATGAGGGCGCGCCTTACATACCAAATTGAGAAAATTATTACGTCAGTTAAAATGAATCGCAGATTAGGTGTTTGCCACATCAGACTAGTAAAGATGATAATTAGGGCGCCACACTGACAGACTGCGAGTTTTACAACATAACTCTCAGCTAAACTTTTAAAGATACGCACTGCTGTCACTTTAGAGTAAATCGTGTCTCTACATAAGGCTTTTTCATTGTTTGCCATATCTTTGTTGGTTACTATAACGCTGAAAGTTCTTCGAATCTATTTTTATTTGGAATGTAAACGTTATTATATTTAATTGTATGCAAGTATTGAGATGCACCATGAATTTGGCTGCCAACAATCTCATATCGTTCATCCTGATGGAAAGTTTAAGCTTTTGGCTTGAATTCCAACTGTGAATGACAAATTGGCATAGTGTGAACCTGCACAGTGGAGTTTTTAGTGCCAAACCATCTAACAGGATTTCAGAAATTCAGAGACAGCGATGGGTTCCTTGCATTTTCCTTCATATGGTTTTAACATTCGTAGAGTCTTTAGGCCTTAGGAGGCTTAAGATTAACTCTCCCTTATCTATAAATGTAATAGATAAATTCTAGGAAGAAAATGAATATCCTGGTGTACTTTCAGTATGTGCTAAAGTTAAAGAAAATATAGGAAAGCTCAGAGACAATTCCTATTCCAGAACATCATTCCCTATATTATATTGCTGTGATGCCATATATATCCTTCTGTTTTTTTTTTTTATCTTAAATCAAAACGGTATATTTCTGCCTCATCGACGGAGATGTTTTTACTTTGACAAATACCAGATTTTAGGAATATATGTATTCATTTTTATGCTGCAGGGATATAACTTTTCAAGGCATTTGGTTGTATCATAAGAAGAAATAGCATATTTCTGTCTTATTGAAGAAAATTATCTAAAAACTTTAACCCTGTCCTTGCCGGTGAGAGCTGTACCTTACCCAGAAACGCTTGCTTGGTATTTGTTTATTTACCTTAGAGGCTCCGACTTTCCCATGTTTATTTCTTTTCGTTTCTTTGCAGTGGCCAGGGTGTCTCGGGTACCTTTTGTTTTTATCACTGCCATTTGCGGAAAGGAAAATACCTAAGTATACATTGGGTACTCTTATCAATCTCTTGCGGTGCGGTTCTTCTTTGTCTTGTAGTCTGCTTTATTACTTCTTAATCGTAGTATCATTCTTCATCTCTAAAGAGGTGAAGGCGTGCAGCACTAAATCCTCCCAGTATTAATGGGAACGGATTATAAAGATACACACTATATCTGTCTAGCTGAAACTGGGACAAAGAAAATTATACGGGTGGTTTTTGATAGACTCCTCAAACCTTTTTAGTGGACGGTAGTAATAGATCAACCAGACTGCGAGCAACGTTTACACGCATATCATGAAATACGATGATAGTAATTGTCATTGTATTTCAGTCAGTAACTGAACTACACATGTAAGAATAATGTGATCTTTATATTTATAAAATGTTCAAGTATATTTTCGTGTGGGTATTTCAGGAGACTACACGGGCCTTCGCACAGTAGTTTTGAAAGAATGCCCTTTGGCATTTGTCATGTGAACATTTTTCACTCCGATATTTTTTTAAATGCACCTTATGCATCATTGGCCGAAAAGCAGCAAACAACTGAAACATGTCTTTTTTTCATATGAATTTCACTATTCGTAAGATCGCGTATCTGTATTGCTTATAGCCTATTATTTTTTGCCCTCAGGACGCTGTCATCGTAAAATGAGGTATACCGTCTGAACAAGGTATGATCGCTGTGGGTGTACAGACACATGAATATATAGTTTTGATTTGATGTAATCATTTATGATGACTGTTTGGCTGATGACAGTACGTTCTTTGGCTATATTTCCAAACCTCAAATATGCCCTCTGAATCATGTGATAGTTAGTTACAACTGTTTAATCACCTCTAAACTGTCTTGAATAAAAAATAGATTTAAAGTTTCCTGAACCAATTTCGTTGGAGACTGCCTCGCCGTCACCCCATAAAGCATTATGTCGAGATGGCGTTTTTCTGAGTGTAATGAGGGTGGAGAAATTAGCATGTTCTAGATGCGATGTGTAAAAAGTGGAATGGAATGATGTGTATAACGAGCAGATTGGCGGATCTCAGATGTTAGGTCTTATGATTCATAGCCCAAAGGAGGAGTAGGTCGAGGGCGGAAGGCCCAGTTGATCAGGTCAACTGGGGTAGTAGGTTCGTAAAGACAGAATAGAGAAAGATGGAGCTTTTCCTTTTTTACGTTGAAAGCTCCAGCCATGGACAGAAGTCCACAACAAGGCCGAGCTTTAATTGAAATATGGAGATGATTATGAAAAGGAAACAGAAGAGACAAGGGAAAGTATTTACGAATTTTGGAGGAAGTAAAAAACGTCTTTTGAAATGTGCCAGGTCATAGTTATTGGGAAACACATGAAAGGGCATAGAGTTCCGAAGCTTCGAGGTGTAGGGAAGAAAACATTTATCGAAACTACCCACCCTTGCGTTGCCAACGGCCACACAGTAATCATGTGAAGCAGCAGCTTGCCGAGTATTGCGTGGTCTAGCTAGTGGTGGGGCGCACAAGCAGCCAGTTCTTGGGAAAAACAAGCAAAGCAATACCTATAGAAGAGGGAAAGTGAACCAACACGGGCATAGGGCAAACAGGTCAAGTCTTGAAGTTAGCGTGGTAGAGTTTATAAATCGGACCGATTTCAACTCAACTCTTGTCAAGTAAGGATGCAGAACTAGATCCGCCCCAGCTGTGAAAGCAGTACTCCATATAAGGACGAATCAGTCCTTTATATAAACGGAGCAACTGTTTAGAAGAAAGAATCGCCATCTAAACTGGACGATTTCAACGTTTTTGGCGTGTAAAATCTTTTGATTGATTCAGGCGACTGTTGTCGTCAACCGAAGTTCATATAGTGGCGTAAGAGAATGTCAGGAATACGAGATAATGAATATGAATTAACCCAGCGGCAGAGCAGAGCAAGTGGGGTGGGCACGGGTGGCAAGGGCCGACGCACAGAAACAGGACTTCCCGCGGTGCGCGCCCCTTCGTAACGTTGGGCTGGTTATGTCACCTTCAGCCTCGCGGAGCAATCAAATAATGAAATTATAGAAGAGGAGCGTGCTATCTTGAGGACGACTCTGCTCGTGCCAGAGACTTTATACACGCGATAAAATAGTGCATGGAATTTAGGGTCTTTTAGGTACAGGTGTATAGTAAGCGGTCATGGGTATTGCCAGCCACTTTATGCCTTGTTTACCTAACGTCAGGTTGTAAACTGGTGTGTTCCAACTATAGCTGCTCATCGCAGGAGTATTGGTACGGGAGCTTGGGTTTAGAGGGAATAGTTGGAACAGACAAACAAGTGCTGCCATCATTTTTTTTTCATTATTCATTATTCATTATTCATTTCAGAATCTGAAATTAGAAATACGGTAGATTAGCTAAAGAATACATTGAAATAAATCACATCTACAATTTACATCAACAGATAAAATGAAATAGATAATACGGTCACATTACAAATTTATCAAGATTGAAGTGGACATTTTTTTCGTAAAAGATTAAAACAACATAAAAACTCGAATTCCCCTGTGACAAACCAGAATAATGACTCAGAAAATTACAAAAAAATATATACTTTTGTAGAGGATGAATTATCATATGTGAATTTTTCTTCATTCGTTGTAAACATCTGGGAATCATCCCCTCTCATTTCAAATTTTCCAAAAGAAGGAGCAGAGAAGGGGGCAAGTGAGGATATCCCCTCAAAGGCTCAGTCCTCTGTTCTTGGCGCTACCTTGCTAATTTCCATTGGCACCCTGTCATCCTTGGCTGTGATGTAAACTGTTTAGTTTGCTATATCCTTTGTCAGTAGAACACAAGAGAGAGAAGATTATAGCTTCTGGCCCATTATATTGTTACACCCATACGGTCGACGTTAATTAGTCGGTGAATTCGTACTAACGAAACTGAAAAATCAGACAAGAATTGAATATGAACTCAGTATGTTCCTAGAAAAACTTCAGATGAAGGTTTAAGTATGTGCTGAAGTGTGATAGTTGTGTGGTGGGGAGAGCCGGGGTTTGTTTACTTTACACCGTTTTGGACTCCGACCCCAGTTGCTCCTTCGGTTAATGAGCGTGACGGTTTCGGTATAAACGAATGATATATAGCCCGTGAAAAGATTGGTGACATTACTTACTTTAGAAATATATCGTAGTTCAGAATATTGCTGAACTTTAGCGAAAATAGTTATGTCAAGGAACCTGCTACAAAGATTTTCCTGTTAGGAAAGGCGTAGGGGTAGCTAAGCTGCTTTCATGACTGTTGCAGACTTACTTTCTTCCATGTTGTGCATACCCTCTTCGTCATTTGATATTTTTGTCAATAATCATCCACTGTTTGTCAGCCATTTTCCACTATTTTTTTCTTTGAATTTGACAGTTCCTTCGTCATCAGGAGCGCACTTGACTGTGGTATACTCTGCTTATGATAAGGAATAGATGCGCAAAAAAGAAAATTCAACGAACAGTCTTCGGCTAGCTTCATTTTGCATGTCTTACCAATAAAGGGAGAAGAAAAAAACCCTAAGTTTGTGCTCAGTCATCCAGAATAAATCTTTAATACAAAGAAAATTTTTTCCAAACCAATTTATGGTCATGCTGAAGGCAAGTGAGGGCCTACATCACACATCAGTCCAGATATCCGTACTTTTCAGATAGAGTTGGCATGTGTGTGTGTGTGTGTGTGTGTGTGTGTGTGTGTGTGTGTGTGTGTGTGTAAAACACCCAATACACACCATTTTCTTTTGACCTGTCGACGTCCAGGTAGCTAAGGGAGGAAATTAGGCGCCCGGCCGCCAGGTATGCCACAACTGCCGTGGTGGTCCCTTCATAAACAGTTGTGTGTTTACCATTCCATGTTCCCTGAGTAATGCGGTCTTATGCTGTGACTGAATGCTCCACCGGAGGGCCTGCTTTTCTTGCCATAATGAACAAGGTCATCCTCCGATTCAGGTTAGAGGAAATTTTCTCAACGTGTGAAATTGAAAAGATTTATCTGTTTCAACTGTCCTTAGCTAATCTCCGTAAGAGAACTGAGGAATGGTCTAGTTTTTATTGAAATTGATGATTTGGGAAATTTTAGTGTTCCCAATCAAACTCAATTCAGAATAGCGATTTAGAATAATCTTGAAGTAACCTTATTTCCATATTTAGATATTAGGGTTGATGTAATAATAATGATAGTAATGATAATGATAGTAATGATAACTATGATAATATGATTGTCAATCTATTCTAGACAATGAGTATATGTCATGTGGATATAGACATAGAGCGCAATGTTGTCAGTTTAAACCCTCAGAGTTCGATATATTGTTCTGGCTTCATGTAAGAACCACTTTACAGCTCTTTGTACTGAAAATGATTCACAGTCGCATGTGTAGGCTCTAGGTAAGATATGCATGGAGCGGACATAGCAGTCTTGTAATTTGATTTGTATGGATATTCATATATATGAATCTAAAGACAGATTAACCATAGCGATTCAGGATAACCCTGGTTATTTAAGTTTTATAAACATTTATACCTGATGTATATATAAGCGACCATTTGTGAAAAAGAATATATAGGAATCCTTCTGTTAGCAAGAAAGCCAGGTGGGGCCGGTAGCCCAAGCCTCACACCCTCAGTTTAAACATCAACACGAAAGGTACATTATTGATAATGTCGCGACGGGCAAGTGAAAGAGGCAGTCGAAAGCAGGTTGTCACCACACTGCCTCCCCCAACGTTTCTCACCTCATTTGATTTTCTTCGCAGGAATAATCCTCCTTTTATTCGGACAGCTTACTTTGTGTGAATAAACTTTCTTTGTATATAAATTTAGATAGTGTCTCCAATTTCTACTTTTAGGGCATATTGATGTAGGGTCTTAAACAGAAGGTAAGCGCGAGTCTTAAATATAGTCTGATGTATGATTATATTCGATTATATGATGTATGGCTATATTTGACCTGTGAGATCACACATCAACACGAAGGTTTAGTCGCAGCTTTCGACAAACTTGGCAAAGGAGTTGCCCGAAATGCTCCATCTGTTCACTGTTCAGTTTCTTGCTCAGTGTATATCAACAACAAAAGATGCTGGCTGTGGCGACTACGAGGGTTGGTGAGGTTGATGTGAGGTGACTTACAGGTTTGTTATGTCAAGATTCCCATGGCAGTCATCCTGCCGTACACACACACACACACACACACACACATATATATATATATATATATATATATATATATATATATATATGTTCATCTATGTTTATTTTCTGAGAGTAAGAAAGTGTTATGCTCCACTGATTGGTTATCATATTTCCAGAAAAATGTGCTTGATGTGTGATTAGATCCGTCAACTTCTCGGCGGATGCATGTTGGGGAGGGAAGCCTAGGAGATTATCGTGTCATGTCTATCCTTTTTATTTTATTAATCGTTGACTTCATTGCAGGTTATTAGAATCTATTCATGTGAATGATTTAACACCGTATTTAACTCTGGTGTGATTGGGAGAATGTTTCCTACCGGATTTACTGGATTGTGAAATCGCGCGCAGGTGCTTACCCTGCGAGTGGATTTTTCTCGGCCAGACTTGTATTATCGTCGACAAATGGAGCGGATGGACACTCTTGTCGAGGATCTTTTCGCTCCAAAAACCATCATTTTCGTCTTCCTGCATGGAATCCAGATTTGAAGCTGCAGGAACCTTATAAAAGGAGTTCTGGGGTTGAATTATTTGATAATGATAATAACAGTTATTACGATGATAATATGATAATGACAGATGATAATGATAATGATATTCCTACTAGTACTACTACTACCACTAATGCAGGTGTTGTTTGTAGCGTGTTGGTTATACCAGATTATCTTTGGCATCATAACGGTTAACTGTTCTTCCTGCAAACTGTTTGTTAAGAGTGTTCCTGTATGTCATTGTTTGTTTCCTGTCTTCACTAACTTGAGTGGTAAGAGGGTTCCTCTCCCACCACAACTGAACCTCCATGACACAAATACCTTCATGCCTCTGTTCAAACTTACGCGAGCCACAAGCTTTCTACATGAGGGCTTTATGTTTACTAGAGACCTCGACACCATCTGCCTGGTGCCAGAGTTTAGCGACCCCGCAACGCCTTTTGCTGCAGTCGAATCTTGCCAGAGCTGACCCCCACTAACTCTTATGCTGTCACGAGAGCGACAGCGTGAGCCTCGGGTCTCCCCCGCCAGTATCGCCTCAGGAAGGCCACCTTACACCCGTATCTGGGGCTCCAAGTTTACAGCCGTCCTGACCCAATGCGACTTTGATATAGTCTGGCGGTATATTTTTTGCCCTAACGACATTCCGGATTTATAGTGTGTAAACGAACTATGGCCAGACGTTTAGTACAACAGGTCGAGGTCGGAGGTGAAAATTATTAGCATCTAATTAGGTCCTGAAGCGTAATTGAATATCAGAGACGTGAGTCAGCCAGGCTAGGAAAACAGAGTGCATCTGTGTATGTCCGATGCCAAGGAAGGTTTTTATGTTATGTATTCTCGACACCCGAACAGATCTGGCTGGTCTGACGCACTAAGACTTCTGCGTGTCTAGAATTTTTTTTCTTATTTACGGTGTGTGTGTGTGTGTGTGTTGTGTTGTGTGTGTGTGTGTGTGTGTGTGTGTGTGTGTTTGAATCCCTGGACACGATAAAAAGCGAACGAAAACGACCACCGTGACCATCTGGAGGAACACCAATTGTGGTTACCATAATGGCTAGTAATCGAGGTGCGGGAGCGGAGGTGGGAGCTGTTACGCCTCCTCCCAGGCAACAGAAAACACTCTCCGTGACAGTGGGAGATGTTGCACCTCCTCCCAGGCAACAGAAAACGCTCCTCATGACAGTGGGAGATGATACACCACCTCCTAGGCAACAGAAAACGCTCTCCGTGACAGTGGGAGCTGTTACTTCTCCTCCCAGGTAACAGAAAACGCTCTCCGTGACAGTGGGAGCTGTTACGCCTCCCACCTAGCCAACAAAACACGCTCCTCCCCATCAAGCTAACCTAATCTAACCTCGAAGACTGTGAGCCAGAGCAACCTACGCTCTGTCATTCTTTCAGACCGCGAGTCAAGTCTTGTGCATAGACAAACCAGGCGAAGCATGGAGGAATAACAGTGCGCGACCCAAGCATGTGCTGAAGACACGAGCGACCCAACGTGTGCAACGTTATCTCGATCCTGTTACGCGGCCTTCGGCTGCGGCGCCGCCACCTGCCCGTCCGCAGTTCACAGGTGCGGCCGTGCACCAACCTCGCTCCTCTCTCTCTCTCTCACGGGCGGACGAGGAGAGGCGCGCGCGCCCTGGGACTCTTGTACAACAGAGCTCCCACCGTCCTGTTGAAACCTTCCATTACCTGTGAGTGTAGGGAGGCCGCCTCACAGCGGACCACCGTCTACTTGGGCCCCATATGAAGGAGTGGTGAGGAGAGAGAGAGAGAGAGCGCTCATGGATAACAGAGCAAAGGTATTATGACACTGGCCAACGTTCTAGCGTCTTGTGTGAGGGAAGTGGTCGAGTCTGGGCTAGCGAGGGTAAGTGGTCGGGTCTGGGCCAGCGAGGGTAAGTGGTCGGGTCTGGGCTAGGGAGGGTAAGTGGCGGGGTCTGGTCCAGCGAGGGTAAGTGGTCGGGTCTAGGCCAGCGAGGGTAAGTGGCGGGGTCTGGGCCAGCGAGGGTAAGTGGTCGGGTCTGGGCCAGCGAGGGTAAGTGGCGGGATCTCGGCTAGTAAGGATATGTGGCAGGTGTGTGACGGGTCTTGGGCCATACAAAGCCGTATGATAGCGGAGAAAGTTCAAGTAATGGGGCCTTACGAGTGAGTACTCACTCCTCCTACTATACCCAGAAGTAATTCCAATTAGATAATCACGGACACCTGCACACACCAGGTCTTCAATGCACTCAAGACTATGACATACATCCTGAACGAAAATCTTCATAAAAACTATAATACATTCCTCGCTCACAACGCAAGTATCAGTCTCATAATTACATAATCATGGCTTCCATTATACGCATCGATTCCCTATCTTTCTCTCGTCTGTGAAGCGAAATTCTACTGGTCTGCGGCTCACACACACACACA
>JAUTXX010100354.1:2041-16624 GCA_032273605.1 Panulirus laevicauda
ATTTTCGTTAACTACATTCACTTGCCATTTTCTTTAGATCCTTTTTCCCTCCACTTTTATTTCATTTTCGCAAAACACTCGTCACTTTACATGGATACTATTCTCCTGACCACTCCCTTCCATCGTGATCAGTCTGCTTTCGAACTCGATCGAGATATGATCGAGATATGATCGAGATATAATCGAGATATAAAAGATCGAGTATAACTCTAACTCCTCTACCCCTGACCACCTTGGGTGCGGATCAATCAGCTCGCGATCACCCAGTCTCTGATCAGATTGCTTCTCATAAACTCCTGTACTAACCATTCTACTAATGACTATCCTCTCCGCTGTACCCTTGACCACTCTATTTCATACTAATTTGCTTCTTACAGTTCTGGTCCTGATCGTCTCGCTCCAGACTGCACTCATCACTCAACTCTCCTGTTTCTAAGCATTTACTTCGACGGCTCTTTTTTGAGTGTTGCTCTGTTCCTACTTGCTGTTGGCCACATAAACGACCTCTGATGATTTTTTTTTTAAGTAATCTGCTCATAACAATTCAAGTCCTGTGGTCTCTCCTTCTGACCCCGTTGCTCTTGTATTGGGAACTCATGAGCTTTGCTCACAATTCCCCTGTTCGTAACCTTTGTGATTTTGAGCACCCAGCTCTCGAACGCTATCCACAGCAGGTTTTTGCTGACCACTTCCCTCCCAATTACCTTGCATCTGACAGCTGCTTTTAATCGCTCTGTCCTTGAACACTGCTACCGACTACTTTGCTCTCAGCCACTTTGTTTCTGACCAATTTCAACTTTGCCATTCTGTTTCTAACCACTTTGGTCCAAATCACGTTCCTTGTAACCATTTTGTCGTGACTAATATGCTCCTGAACACTTTGATCCTCGTTATTTTGCTTCTAAACACCTCACAGAACCAAGCTGATTGCCAGATTGCATTTAATTTTCCTTACTTTTCCATATCTTTTCATCCTCGTTATTTTTCTCTTACTTTCTTCACCTCATCGTCCACCTTCTTGCATTTCGCTTTCCCCAACCCTAAAGCTTTCAGTTATTATTACTCTCATCCAATAGATAAGTTCGCCATAGCCTTCCAGTCTCCTTGTTATCTGGCTTTCCCTTTTCCTGCTTCTTATCTTTTCTTCGTCTGGCCTCTCCCTCTGCTTACACAGGTATAATAAGATGCGGTTTATTCTCAGCCAACTTCTTCCTATCTAACCATTTCATCACGACGGTCCTCATTACGAAATAGATCTTAGCATATTCATCAGTCCATTCATCAACTCCTTTCTCTGATCTATCAACATTGCCTTCAGCAATTACTCCATAAATCCGTCAGAAAAGTATTAGCCTGTACAGTTATTTCTACCATTTATATTTACGTGGTGCAGTCAATTGGTCAGTGACGATTTCAAGGGCTTTCTCTTCTCTGCCACGCCAGTCAGTATGTGAATAATGAAATCCGGGTAGATATTGCATCATACTCTTAAACGTAAAATGAGGGTGACATACGTGTGAAGATATTTGAAAAGGGAAAGGATACTTGTTTTCTTTAGACATGCAGCTCAAATTTGATATGATATAAAGAACAAATACAAGCCCGTGCAGGTGATAGTAATTGGCACTTTTGTGAAAAAAAGCACTCAGAAGTAAATGCCATAAAAGTCACAGACGTATATACACATATATGTACCATTGCACACCTTCCTCTCTCTCTCAGTCAATGGTGATGAAGGTGTGTGTGTGTCTGTGTGTGTGTGTGTGTGTGTGTGTGTGTGGCTACGTCAAGACCCATGCAGCAGACGGTGACGAAAAGCTTGATCGTTTATGAGGGAATGGCTTCAGCATCGATAGGCTGCCAAGGGCCTTCACCACACGGACTGATGAAATTACGGAGTTAGGTCTGCGGCTGCTGGAACCTCCACAGTGATAAGTCGCTGCCGTGAATTATTATAAGTTCTTGTTGAACTCCTCCCCTCTGCCCCTGGACCGGGCGGTGAAGCTCTCTTAGCACCAGATCACACAGAAGATCTCTTTATATTCTTATTTTTCATAACTATTATGGATAAGAGAATCATATTAGTATCATATTTTGCACATGCATGATGCATTGAAAACCTTAGTACTGTTTTCGATATATTTCGATATTGTTCATAGTTGTTCTTTTTTTTTCTTAGATATATATCAATTATGAAAGGATCTTGACACTCAATTTGCCGTATGAAATATAATTATAAACACTTATAGAACATCAATTTGCTTTCAAACCTTATCAAAGATGTAATTATCATTCTCATATTCAAAGAGAGATTAAAAACCATTTTCTAGTGGCTCTTTCTTGCTAATGAGTCAGTTTTTACATGGTTGTAACTGTCTTCTGAAAATGAAATATATAGGTCTCTATGTATTCACATATTTGAGACCCAAGTCTCAGCTGCTTTATCATCACAGGAACTCTATACAAAGAGGATATCTCGTTGTTTCTGGTGCCTTAAAAGGCCAATGATGGGTATTTGTTGTACGTACGTGGCGCATCACGTCACACAAAACAAAATCTTGAGAAAGTACTTGCTGCCCCACCGGTAGTAATCCCCCTGCTGCGTTGATCATCACTACCGTCCAACCACAACATTGTGGAGAATCTTTAGGGGTTTCCCCACATAACCTTTTCTAAATGTAGGTTCCATATCACGACCGCAAAATGTGTGTTGACCGTGAACAACGGGCCAACTTTATTGTATGTATTTTGCTATTACGAAGCTGGAACCATCATATACCATCAAAGAGATCCATCTAGGTTTACGAATTCATTGATAGCTTTGATGATACTCCTCCCATACTTAAACATGGCTGGAATGTGAGCCTTTTCAGAAAAGAATAGTAGCATTGAAATAATTGCCTTTACAGATACTGACATTTTTTTTTCTCACATACTCATTGACATACTGTACTCTGGATCTTTGCTCCCTTTTCCACCATGTGCCTTACTTCAGTTCTCATAGCTTCCTCCTTTCCGACGTTCCATCCCGCGTACCTCGAGCAATCCACGTTCTGTAGATCATCCTCATTCAAACTCACATTGAAATAGTCTCGTCTAATCCCTGTCATATCTTAGTATCTTAATTTCATTCCCATTAGGTCTCAGTTTTCTTCTATGACACTCTGTCCTAAGCCTCTGCTGCCAGCCTTCGAGTTTCACTCAGGTGTCTCGCACCGAGGATATGTCAAATACATAACGTCCTCACTCCTCTCTCCGTCATATTGCACACTAAGATCCTGACGCTCACTTACCTTACCAACTTGTCCAAAAGCAGTTTAAGCAGCCATGGCAACATCACTTAGCCTTGATGCAGACACGCCTTCACGGTGAACCTCACACACTCTACCCTTCCTACTCGTACAAATGCCCTACTTTTCCCGGTGAAAAATTCACTTCGCCTTGCAATTTCTCAGTTATCCTGCAATTCGTCTCTGTCAAACATTTCATACGCTTTCTCCGAATCTAGAACGGCTTCTTTATATAGATAGATATATCAGCCGACGTGGCATAGGGAAATGCATCTCTCAATCGTGGGAATCTTGGAAGAAAAGTGAAGAATATATCTAAAAAAAAGAATGTAGACGCTAATTTGAGCCCCTCCGATGTCAGTAGCCTTTTGTCAGTAACTTTTAAAAGATGAAAGGCTAAAGGATGAAGAAGAGTGACAGACAGACGAAACAAAGAAGTGACTCTCACAGTTTCACTGTTCGTGGAGACAAGAAGGTATCATAGTAGTCATTCAGAGTATGGTTAGTGTCGACACAGAAATTATGATAACCAGCAGCCAGGTGCATACCTAGGCCCCCATGGCTGAGACACAAGCAGATAGCTCATGATAGAGGCCAAAATACTACCAGTAGAAGACAGCAACACCACGGCTGGTGGAAAAGGCTTTAGAGAGGAAATACCTTGTCAGAATGATAATTTAGGCACCTTTAAAGGTACCTAGTGTTAGGGAGGTAAATTATTGGTATTCATTATGTGACAGATCCATGATAGAGTGTGGGATATGGTTATGCACATTATATGCTATTTCAGAGATGTATTTTGGGTGTTAAATATGAAAGTATGAAACGAGTAAAACTGAAAGAGGAAGACTGCATTTCCCTATTACAGAGTCTAAATTAAGAGAGAAAATATTTTCAGCGCGAGAAAAAGAGACTATTGGAACGCGTGAGAGTAAATAAGTTTAAAGGTTAAAAATATTCATGTTTATACAGAGAAGAAAGAGGGTAGACTTTGGATTGAAACCCTGAGGGACACCAGTGTCTAGACGATAAGTGGTACAGGTCGCCCCATCACTGATGACCACGACGGAACGACTGGAAAACATGGCAAGCATTAGGGAATACAGAGAAACAGAAAACCCAAAGGAAGTGAGTTTAGAGAACAAAGCTTTACGTCATATATGCACCATCGCCCGTTGAAGCAGGAGGGTACAGACTCGTCGAGGAACTTCTCATTCCAAAGGTGTCCATCTTTTTCCTCCTACTTGAAGTAGTGCCACCCTGGAGCTGCAAGAGCTCGAGGAAAAGGTGTCCTAGAATGACACCATGACACTTTCAAAAAAGGGATCCTTGGGCAATCATAGATAAATAGATGAATATTATATAATATACAGATATGCAATTATACATGATTGCAAAGCGAGCACATTCGGAGACGCGGGAAAACGTGTTCCAGGGATTATTGTCCTGAAGGAAGAGAAAGGTAACACTTGTGCAAGGCCATTACACACCAGAGGGGGAGGGAGACGTAACCACGAGATTCATAGCCTCAGTCTATCTCGCGCCCATCGTTTAGGTCGAGATAAACAAGACATAAGGAAGAGATGGCCTTCATGCTTCAGAGACCCTGTGTGTGAGACAGATAATCGCTGTCGTGGGACTGGACTTTGTGCATTCGCTGCTGTCCTCCTCTGGTTACACTCCGTTTATTGCTTATTTGAGCATGACCAGCGTTCTTAGAAATATCGTGTGTGTGTGTGTGTGTGTGTGTGTGTGTGTGATTATTGTTTGTGTGTTATGGGGGAGAGTTTTGCACCCCTGGTGCCCCAGGAGGTCACGCTTACCGAATCGCCCAATAGCTTAAGTAATCTTTACGAACTTCAAAGGAAGACAGTCAACTGAACACATGCCTCCTGAATGGAGTGTTGATTCTGGATCATAATTTTTTGCAAGGAACGGAGCACCATAACTTAGCCTGCAACTTGGTTTGTTATCTAGTGAGAAAACTTGATTTCAGAACGTGACCTGGAATCTAGTTCATCATTTACCGAGACAACAAGTACATTCGTAATGTGGCTTTGATATAACACTGAGGTGTCGATAAGAAATTGATACATTGACTCGTGATAATACGGCGACAGAGCATGACTTACAACGGAATTCAAAGAGCAACAAACAATTGAGTCCTAACGAGGCTGTTTGTGATAGTGAAAGAACACAGAAACTTATTGGATGCATGTGGTAGGAGGAGAAGGACAAAGATTTTTTTTAAGGAGGAAGTCCTGTAAAATTATTGTGTAGCTAAGGAGGTCTAAATAATGTCACTTGTGGATTTGAAGCGAAACATTTGTAGAGTTATGCTTAAACATGTCTATAGTACTGCTTTCAGCTACTCCAACTGGTAAATCATTACATGTGTTAACAATACTGTTGAGGAAAATGTATTTAGCCTTACTCGAGGTAAGAACATTTCCCCACAGGTTCATATCCATGACTATGAGGGAGATAAAACGAATCTATCCTAAAATAGATCATTTGATCGAGGTTACTGAAGCCTTTAATGATTTTGAGTACCTGTATTAGATCACCTCTCAACCTTCTCCTCTCTAATCTAAATAGATTTAATTCTTTTGTCGGCTCTCATACAGTTTGTTGTTTCTCTGGCCGAGAATCATCTTGGTAGCTCGCTCATCTCTGTACTTCCTCCATTCTGACTGTCTTTTCTCCAGGTGGGTGACCAAAACTGAACACAATATTCAGTATTCAGTATTGTTTATGTCATCGTTCCATCGCTTCGGCACTGGCATATATGTTCCCTTCACTACTCTGGAAGTATTACTGAATCTTTTTCCAAACTTCGTCCATATTGTTTTCATTAACGATATCATCGCAGGTTTGCCTGTTATGAGCAAACTGAAGAAAATTGAATTTGCAAACCAAAGATTTTGGTACATTTTCATGATTTTTGTATTGAACAGCATTACAGGCGATGTTGAAAGCTAATTCGAGTTGATTTGTCGATGATCACGTGTACCAAACTTTACTCCCACTTCAACATAATGTACGAGATCCTCATTTGTAAATAGAACTAAATCTGATATGTTTTATCACTTGTAGGTTTCTCAACGAATGTGTTAGGAGACTATCAAGCAAATTTAGGTAAAGCCTACGCCTCCGTGCCACTGGAAAGGGATTTTCTCCACTTAGGTACTGGTATGTTAAAGTCTTCCATTATGATCGCATCTTGTCTATTAAAAAGTTTTGCTTATCGATCATAAAATCTTTCGTCTACCTCAGGTGTCTGTGCTGGGGACCAATAAACTCTTCTTGCTATTAATTTCTTGCGATGTTTATATTTAATTTCAGCAAATATGCTGTTGATTTTGTCAACAGCTACAATTTTTTTCAGTGCGGGATTGATATGCGCTTTTAAAGAGGAGCAAGACTGCACCACCTTCTGTATTATCCCTATTGCTGTAAGACAGTGTACCCAGGAGATGCATAATCAGTACGGAAATGTCTATTCTTAATATCTAAACTAGATTCTGAAATGACTATCATAACATCATTTTTCTTCCAAATCTATTTCTTAATCCCATCCCACTAACATCTAACTGCTTAAACTCTGGTTACAACCCTCTCTATTGATACCGCAAGCACACTTGCCGTAGATAAGTGAACTCCATCCCAGGCACATATAGCATTCTGCCTGTAAAAAGATACCCAGTTTTCGATGAATGGCACCTGTTTTGTCCGACCAGTACTTATTATGCCATTCACTTCCGACTCCTCTTCGAGGCTGAATACCACAGGATTCAGGGATTCCATCCCTGTTGCTGCTAATCCTGTTGTCTATAGCCACATTATACTTCCCTATCAACTCCCCATTCCTACAAATTCCAATGTCATTGCGCTTAGGCAAACATTAGGTTTGTTCCAATTACCAGACAAAATGTCATCTGTTCTGTTTATGCCATGGCTCACCCGCGCCTCTGGAAAAGAAACCCTCATCCTATTTCTCCCGTCTGTTGTTACAAAAGGCCCTATCCATATACCTAACCTGACTGTCACCAACAATCAAAATCGTACTCACGTCCGTGTCTATCCTTCTTCAGGGTGGACTTACCATTGTCTTATGGCTTCTTATGTAGTACACTACACTCGTCCTCCAGTAAAGGGAAAGAGTTCATGCTTCTTTGTCAATGGTGTTCTGTTAAATACCAGCTTGCTTCCCATATTAACAACGACTTTCCATTGTTGGGTATCATTCTTCTCTCTCACAATCAAGTCTTCCCCCAGCTGACCACATTTCCTCCGAAGATCAGCACGCTCCCCAAGTTTCTTCTCCAACGGAAGGCACAGCCAGAGGAACCACCGAACTCAAAGGTCATGATCCTTGATTTACTGTCAAGCTAACAGCAGACTTGGATCCAGATTCATCATGTACGAAAACGTAACGCCTGAACGTGCCTTTGAGACTGACTCATATCATACTAAGAGTATAACTTCAGAACATAATTTGGTTTGTAATTCGTATTATGACCCGCTGAAAATGTAGTACCTGGACGTGCCTGGGATCCTAGTCCATACTATGATGGAGGTGTGGACCCTAACATGTCATTTAATCATCCGGGAGCCGCACTATTAATTACCTGGGATTTATATCTAAGTTTCGTTCTTGATGAACCTAGACCTTCGCTAATAGGTTTATTGGTTTATGATCTTTCAAAATCCTGCTGTTGATCAACGTCGTATATAAATCATGCAAATCACTTAGAACTCACTTTATATTCCACTGGTCCTCAGATAAAGATAATTGGTGAGTGGTTGTTAATATACTCGAGCCTATATAAATATACCTGTTGACTTGATCTAGCGTCTAACGTAAAAAAGAATATGTATCGTGGTGTATCTGTGATGGTGGTTGTGATCTGTCAGAAACATAACTGGTGATCTGATCGTAATTAGGCTAATGATTTACCGGAAGCCAGGCTTGTTATCTCTTTGGTGTTCAGCTAATGATCACATTAGAATTCATCTAATAATTCATTTGGAATCTCGCTACTTCTTTAAATAATTGATTAAGTCATTCTTCCTCATAACCAGACTGGAACTTATCTACCATAAACATGTCTAACATCTAGCCTGGAACACAAGTTGAAAATTCAATGAAAAGCTCATCTAACTATTAAAACGTCTTTCATGATCTATGTGGACTGCAAATCGTGAGTTATCCCAGTAGATCTTGGAGTAAGAATGATGATAGACGTTTGACAAATGGCAGAGCCTCACCTCCACCTTCCGCCAACCCCGGCTGGGAGCTTAGATCCGCTGGTAGAAGGATACAGTTCCTCATAGACCCTGATAAGGAAATATCACTGCAGTCATTACTCTTTGAAGTACTGTGTGGGGGACTGGTTTTTGCCTGCCTGCACTTGTGCTTCGACTGACTCTGATTTATATGACCTCCTGATTCATTATATTAATAGTCGTGGACGACATGATTTATGGATGAATAGCGTAACTGGACCAGAACCAATAGGAGTATCTTGGACGTAGAAATTTTCATTCCTTGGTATTTATATTATACTTAAATTAGGAGCAATTTTCTCTCATATATCACTTGAACAACGACTGAACCTATTTTCTGTAAAAAAAAATGGTAGACAATATCTTCTTCAGACGTATGTTAAAATAAAGAGAAATTTCTCTTTGCTAATTGCTCAAGATCACAAATTCTCTGCTTCTGTCTATCTTGATGAAACGAGACAGTCAGTTGTCAAACACCGGTCTCGACATGACTTAAGTGCGAGTGCTTTTAAGTTCCATTTACTTTATCAGTCCATCCGGTAAGAGCGGGCTAAGACAGTGGTAACGACCGAAGCATTAAGGCAGGCATATGATAATACATCATAGGTAAACAGACCTTGCGAACTTGACATCTTATAAAACCTCGTTCTGCAAGGGTATTTGATACATGTTTTGATGACATGTACGTGGCCAGAAGTGAGACTGAGTCTTCTTATGAAATAAAGATTAGAGGTTAGTTCAAGGCTTTGAGATCCCTCTGGTGGCTGAGGAATTTCATGGTATTAGAATCAACCCACATACAGATGTGTAACCACTGTTCATTGAGCATATTACCTCCACAAGTATGTACCCACTCACTGCACCCATCCTCTTCGTGTCTTTTGTGTTGTCCTTTTCCTCACACGATTACCTTACAAGTGCGCTGCCGCTTTTCCTCTACCAACTCAGCCGCAAGCATTCTTGGTGTCATAATCCTGAACCACTAACTCCCCTTGTGCTTATAAATGTAGCCAGTACCTCTTCAGGAAGTAGATGTACTGCAAGTATTCCAATACTAGGAATATCCGTCACCTCCCATATACGCATGCGTTAGCACAACCCCCCCCCTCATTCCCACTCAAATTTGTCGCCATTAACTGTACCACTCGCACGTCATTCCCTTCCCCTCAACTCTCGCAGTTATCTTCAGTATATCTTCTCCTACACATTGGTTTTACCACTACCGATCTTCTATGCGTGTGTGTTGTCACTAATCTTTACTCCTACCCGAAGCATGTTCGTCACTGTTGCTCCTCCCGCCTAGCAAGTGTGTCACATCTACTTAAAGAGAAGGTGTGCTACCAGTACCCCTCCTCTAGGTATGTGTGTTTCCACTACCTCACTCCTCCCACTAAATCATATGCGACCTATTCAGAAAAAACTATATAACAACATCGCATCTACATCTGGCAAGACGAACACTTGGGCTAATACGCCAGCATCTTGCAGTACCTCACCATCTCATCTCAAAATCTTACTATCACACAATTCGTCGCACACCGCTGTAGTGTCTCACCAAGATGCTCGTCCTTTAAGTCCACTCACCAAAGCGTACATCCCTCGCCTCCACAACACCAATCACCTCACCATGACATGCCAACCTGGCGCGCTCCACATCATCTCAACTATCACATACCTTCCACGTACCCACCACACCACCCCCTCACCATGACAGACCTTCCATGCACTTACAGTACCATCTGATATACTTGCTTTGTAGCCACTAAATCATCTTATCCTGGCACACCCCTTTGGCACCCACCGCAGCACCTCCTCACCCTGACAAACGTATCTTGCATCCAGCTCACCTGCCGCTGTCACCGTCCTTTGTTAGGCTCAGGCAGATGTTGTTTGTTGCACAGGTTATCGTGAGAACTCGAAGTTGTTACTCGTATCCTTTCCTCCAAGGCGATGTCTTCGTCTGCCGTGTAGCTGCAGAGACTTGATTAAGCCTGTAAGTAAGGGTAAGCCCGGCTGGATAGCTCCGAAACGGAGCGCAGGATAGGTGCTGGCGCTGTGGTATAACTGTCCTTAAGGTAGCCTCATCCCAGTGGCGAGTCTAAGCCAAAACTGAAGAACATTTTACGTCAGGTGCCCCTGAGGGCTGTCTGTCTTTAAAGTGATGTGTGTGAAAGCGGAGTTTACCAATTTTTTGGAAGGCGAGTCCATAGTTGATTTATTTTTGTCAAGAACTTTCATTAAAAATATTTTTCATTTGTATTTCATTTTTTCTTAGGATTTTAAGCAAGGTGAAAGAATATTATGTTATTTATGTTGTCAGGGATTTGAGTCCAGACAGAGTAGCTTATGCATATAAGATGTAGCATATGTATACACGATGTTAGCACAAAAAAATGACATGGACACTAAAGGTTAGCAGTATAAAAGTAAATTCTAAAATGATATCAATTTATTAGTCTAAAACACACGAAAGGATAGAATAGCAAAAACATCTAAAGTTCATGTTAAAAGCTTCAATCTTTCTTTAATCTAGGTTGGCACTGTTACCGATAGCTCCTTGTGGTTTGTTATATAGTAAATGCAGATCATCTTCGTGAATTAGAGTTACAATATAAGGCACTTCAAGGATGTTGCCTTGACTTGCTATTACTCTCATTCCATTTTAACTGTTAAAAGCAGATTGCTTTTCCAGTGACTGTCCTTAAGAAGGCAAAATTAGGCCTTAGCAACTCCCGCACAGAACAGAAGGTATTGAACGCATAATCTCTCCGCTCAAAACTTCGGCCACTCAGTTGTAACTGCTGCTGGTACACAGTGCGCACGACAAAATCCTCACAGATATGTCTTTCCAATTTGGCTGGAACAGAGTTTGGCCTGGGAAATGATGAGAGAGACACGGGAGTGTGGTGGACTTAATCAAACCGGCTGACAGTGTATTGCTTCTACGGTTGTTTGGGTTTAATCAGGTGATCAGGAGAATTGTACCACGACTCGCAGAACGGACCGGAACAAATGCTGAGGCTTTTTTTTTCTACACACTCGACAGTTAAGTCCAAGAGTGACTGTGCAGTAAGAGAAATGATTTTCCTTGTTATCATACTGGAACTATCATGAAGAGTTCTTCAGACCAGGAAACTCAAGTGCAGAGTCTTTTGAAATGAGCTTCTGCTGCTGCTGTTGTGATAACTGCAGAAATTCTGATCCACAGGCATATCGTAAAATTTGAGACTAAGAGCTGGAGGAAGATGATGTGAGAAAAACTTTGCAGATGTCTTAAAAGAATCGAGCGGTAATTTACATACCCATCTGGCAAATATACTGAGTCAGCGTGACGGAGGCCGTCTGAACTTGGAGCATTCATAACCACATACCCTTTGTGGGAGAACAACCTCCGGGTTTGCTCGTAGCAAGGCAAAAATGCGCTGAAAAGCGACTGTCGAGGTGGTGGTGTAAAGTGATGAAATTCAAAGGTGCTAAAGATCTTGAACACATGGATGAGCATGAAGATTCCGCTAATAGGAAAGTACCATGACCCAGGACTCCGGGATTAAATTGCTATAAATGTTCTTCCCATTGTCCTGGTCATGTGATATTGTACCGCAGGGCATAGATCAGTCTCACCTCCGGACACCACGGTAGTATCACTCTACTGATGAAAGGTTCTCATAGCGAACTGGTAGCAGTGGTTAGAGGAGGAGTAAAGACACAGGACTTGAAACTCCTTTCTGGTTGTGAGTGTTAGATGGTGGTGGCAGGTCGTCTGTAAGGCCGGCAGGAGAGACCTGCAAGGGTTTCCACGGACCTTCATGAACCGCCTGACTGCACTACCTGACCAACCTGGTCCTCTGGTGTTACCGTCATTAACTCTGACCGACACGGATGGTCCTTGCCTTGTACATGTCGTCATATTTCTCAGCCGTTGTGGCGCTGCCTCAACAGGTTTAATGAACTTTGATCAGTAAAAAAAAGGAATGATGCTTTCGCTATGCTCAGGTGCAAGAATGTATGTAGGATTTCCCATGCTGTTTGTTACCTTAGTCGCCTACCCCTTCATGGAGTGTCCGGCACTTACACAATGTCTTCAGATGTTTTGTTCATCTTTGCCCAAATGCAGTTCACGTCAAGCTATAATGATGCCTGCCTCCTCAGTCAGCTTTCAGGTTAAACTGATTTCTTAGTGTAAAGAGTCATTCGTCTCTGAATACCACCTAACCTCCTCTTTAACAGCCACAACACGCTAGTGGCGCGCATATACTGTAAGATTACTTCCCACGTATTCCCTGCGTGGCGTAGAAGGCGACTAAAAGGGAAGGGAGCGGGGGGCTGGAAATCCTCCCCTCTCGTCTTTTTTTTTTTTTTTAATTTTCCAAAAGAGGGAACAGAGAAGGGGGCCAGGTGAGGATATTCCCTCAAAGGCCCAATCCTCTGTTCTTAACACTACCTCGCTATCGCGGGAAATGGCGAATAGTATGAAAGAAAAGAAAGAAAAAAATAATTGACATTGAATATAGAAAATCAGTATATGTAAAAAGATATGTAAATGACAGGTATAGGATGAGTGAATTTAAGCCAATTACAAATCAAGAAAGTGTGAGATGTATTCTGATATATTTAAAATGAAATCACACAATGAAAAAAGCCATTATCATATGTTTATATAATGGAAGATAATCCATGCCACCATCATCCTCAGCAAAAAATACACCCTCCCATATCAATACTAAGAAAAGCATACTATAGTACTTTTTGGGGTATTTCCTTCAATCATATGTGATGAAAGATTTTCTATAAGGAAAAAAAAATTTGAAATTTCATTTTTCCATACGGGGTAACTAACATTTCAGAAAAAATGCACAAAGAAAGGGTTGAGTAGGGTTCGTTACATCAGTAACTTTATTCTTCATCATCCATTATACGTCTCTACTTTCAAAAACAATAATCCATAGTTAACAAACAGATTTCTAAAAAGATAAGCTATTCTTGAGTTAACCAATTTCCATAATCCTTTTCTCATAATTCATTATCATTTACCACATCAGCAAGGTAGTCCCAGGAACAAACAAGGAAAGGCCACATCCACTCACATCCATTCTCTAGCTCATGTATAATGTATCGAAACCACAGCTCATTATCCACAACAAGGCCTAACAGACCTTTCCATGGTTTACCCTGGACATTTAACATGTACTGGTTCAGTCCCCTGACAGCATGTCAACCCACCTTACCATGGTTTACCCTGGACATTTAATATGTACTAGCTCAGTCCCCTGACAGCACGTCAACTCCTGAATACAGGTACACCACCAAATTTCCAGCACTCTTGGTTCTAAAGCCTTGCCGGATTAACCATTTTGCCGGACCAACCATGGTCACACAATAATTCATCAATACACCTCTATCCCACTAATTATACATCTCCCATGAGTCTAATGTATACCATGGACTGCTAGAAATCTAAATTAAACAAATATTATATGTATGAACACCCTAAGATGGTAAGTCTGTCGTTAGATTGAATCCTGTGGGGTCTTCTTCGTCTTCTGTTGTTAGTGATTTCCTATGTAAGCATCACCAGAATAATGCAGTTTTGCCTGCATTGTACACCTGCTCAGGACTGAAGCGCTCATCAGCTATGAGTTTCGCAAATTGGTCCACATGCTTAGCAGCTCATTCGTGGTTTGCAGACCACTTTTCTCCGCACACTTTATTCATGGAAATTCCATGACACTTCTTGAATCTTTGAAGCCATCCTTTCCTATAATCACGCTCATGTTGTAATCTAAGTTCTTTATGGAACAACTTAGCCTGGTCCATTATCATGCTAACTGACAAGTCCACTCCATCACTCCGACGCTATCGAAACCAGTCCATGATTACTCGATCATGCTCAGTACTCTTACCATCTTTCATAGTTTTTCTAATCATCCTTTGCTTCTTGGAATTGCTGTCTGCATAGAATTTCAATATTTTCTCCCTTTGCTTCTTTATATCATAAACAGTTGAT
>JAUTXX010100464.1:0-16623 GCA_032273605.1 Panulirus laevicauda
AACAAAATTTGTTGCACTTTTTCATATCTTGAAATTTCATGATTAATCTCTTAAGTTAGAATAGGAATGAAAGAATTATGAAGTAGGTTCTGTAAGAGATGGATATATAAGATTACCATACCTGACCTTCTCATGACAGCTATTTTCATGTGAACCGTAATTTCTATCTCAAGTTTGCTTGCTCCTCCTCTGGCCACAAAGCATTTCTCTTTACGCCACCATCTGTAGCCTCATATCATAGACCTAAATGACCAATGAAATGAGATGTATGTAATCTAAAGGTACGTTTGGTAAGAATCTATTTTTTTTAAGTCATGGTTGATTGAGTAGAAGGTCTACTTGCTCTATGAGGCCTTAATGATCCTAACAGTTTTAGGGCCACCTCTGTAATGGGGGCCACCTTTGTAATTTGGTCACCTCCAATGAATTTGTAACTTGAATACCTTCTTACAAACTCAGTTTCAGTTAGTATCTCCTGCAGTATGACCCCTGTCACTCCTAGATAATAACCCCACTACAGTAATTATCTTTAGACTCTGTACGTCACACTTCGCCTGTGGGGCAGCACTCCGAGTTGAGTTCACCTTGAAAATCAGTCTGAATAGCACGTTTTCTATGTAGTTAACCTACCTGCAGGAAAATGGGAATATTTCGGTAAGGGAAGGGAGCGCCATGATTTGCTCTAGCTTTGTCAAGAAACTTTGTTTTATGGTAAACTTTCATTATGTTTTGTTTCCTCAAGATGCATGAGGAGTTATATTCAAAACTAGTCCGTCTCGAAGGGCAAATGATTAGTTTAGCAACTGAAGTTATATCACTTATATGTGAGGACAAGACAAACCTTTACAGAAATAGTTTAAATATTATGAAACTGAAGTGAATGCAGTATCATAATGCACAAAATAACCGCAAAAGACAGGGGCCCGTGCCAGACTTGGACATGGAGTGTTTTACAGCATTGAATATGGAATTGAATATGGAGTTGAACAGGTGTACCCTACAATCTTCGGGTGAACAGGTGTGCAACCTTCAGGTGACCAGGTTTACCCTGGGTCTCTGGATGGACAGCTGTGCCCTGCAACCTTTGGGTGGCAGGTGTACGCCACAGTCCTTTGGTGAACAGATGCACCCATACTACCTCCGGGCGAACAGCTGTACCCTGCAACCTTCAAGCGTACATTATAACCGAATGAATAACTGTACCTTACGACCTCCGCGTGAACAGCTGTACCCTACAACCTCAGGGTGAACAGGTGTACCCTACAACCTTCAGGTGAACAGGTGTACCCTACAACCTTCAGGTAAACAGGTGTACCTTGCAACTTCCTGATGAAGATATGTACCCTACAACTTTCCCATGAAGAGACATACCCTACAAGTTCCGGGAAAACAGATACACCTCACAACAGTCGGTTGGACCCTACAATCTCTGGCTGAGCTGATGTACTCTACAGCGTACACGAGAAAAGTATTGATGTACAGTGTGGTCGGTGGGCATGGCATCAGTCTAGCTGATGGTCTGGCAGTCACCCTGGGTGATAGCTTTCCCGTCAGTCCGGTCATTTTTATGGCCGTCAGTCTGGTCGAGGGAATGCTTTTTGGTCTGGTCGATGGTCTGGTCATAGATGTGGTCAGTGATCGTGGTAACAGTCTGGTTCATGGTGGGGAAAGTGGGTCTGGTCGATGCTCTGTCCGTCAGTCTAGTTAAATGGTCTGGTCTGTGGTCATGGCACGAGCTTGATTGATGATCTGGACGTCAGTTTGGTCGATTACCTGGCCTTCATTCTGGTTAATGGTATGGCTGTCAGTCTGGTCGATGGTCTGGTGGTCAGTCTAGTCGATGGTCTGGACGTCAGTCTGGCATATGGTCAAGAAATCAGTCTGGTCGATGGTCAGGCCGTCAGTCTGGTCGGTAATCTGGTCTGGTCAATGGTTTAGACATGAGTGTGGTTGGTGGCCTGGCCGTCTGTCTGATCGACGGTTATGGTATGAATATGGTCGACATGTGTGTGGTAGTCGCAGGTCTAGATATAATAAGCAGTAAGAATTGTCTCGTCTTCGGCAGACAACATTAAATCTTTCCATTCTAATATGTTTAGATGCTGGAGACAAGTTTTTTTCTGTGTGTACCAAAGCAGCATTGTTTGCAGTCATATATTACGTCATTTTAAACGTTTTTCTAAAGTGAATTTACTGTGTACTTCATCATAAGTAGTATTAATCTTCAGACTGCTCACACACCATGATTTTCAAACTGTTATTGCGTTAGGCTTGTGTTAGGGAGGTGGATAGGGAGGAGAGCACTTGGATGTTACTGCACCTGTTAACCTTGAAAGACTCGTGACAGGTTTGTTTTGTTTTTGTTTTTCCTTTATGTGTTCTGTGGAAGTGTTATGCCAGTTTGTTTTTATACCGCAGTTTACGTTAAAAAATGTGGCAAGTAATAGTTTGTCAATGTTTTTAGGACAATTGTGGAATGATGTGTGTGTGTTAAGAGTGCGAGAGTTGTGTAGCGTTGTGCTTGGTGCGAGTGCGTGGTTTTCAACGTGTCCGGGAGCGAGTGTGGTGGCATGCTTGGATACCTTGTCTCTGCTGCACCCAGCCTGCCCTGTGGTCTGCTTATCCTGGACGACGACACGCTTCCCAGAAGTGGCGCGCTTTGAACACATTTTTGCCCTGATATGGACCAGGAATCAGTAGCTAAACCACATTATCTGTGGTCCATTTTCTGTTTATTTCTATCAGTAGCTAAACCACATTATCTGTGGTCCATTTTCTATGTTTATTTTTATGTTGATATACATTTTTCCAGTTGACGATATCCCACTCCCTGGCTCTCTCTGTGGCATTTCAGAGTAGGAAATTATTTTTTTTCTAACGTAAAACTTTAATTCTTACTTGCCCATCATAACACCGCTTAGGTGTCAGGATTAAGCTGTATCGTTTCTGCAAAGAACGATACTTCAGTCTTGATCAATAATCATTCATTGATTCTTTAGTTTCACAACGCTGGGCATCATATGAATATACTCAGTGCTGTGCATTAGATGAATTGAATAGATAAATAGATGGGCCACTCGCACACTTGTGCCGCCTAAACATCTTATTTATGTTTCTTGATTATCCCATGCTGTTTTGTTTACCATATCAATTCCTTCCTTTTGTGTTATGCGATACCAGAGCTCACCAGACAAACCACGACTTTTCGGTAACTACCGGTAGATAAATTTGAAGAATTGTCCTCCTTTATCAATAGAGATGCATCGTTCCTTCCCAAATTATGTCTTATAATTACTTTCATGAAAATGGTTTTCCGGCGCAGGTCGACTCAAATGTTCAGCTGAATACTGTGTATTTTTATGCCATCGGTGTGTTCCTTCCTGCCAAGTAGCTATCACTATACATGTCCCTTATGTATTGTCCTCCTGTAATGTCTCCTCCTGTGTTGTAGCGTCGGTAGTGTAGTCCATCTTTTGTGTGTGTATCCTGAAAACGTATCCACTCACTCGTCTTCTCTCCCGACAGAGAAAGCTTTCGCTTCGTCCTCCTTCTACCGACCGGATCACCCGACCATCGACGACCAGGTGGAGCTGGCGCAACGCATCTCCTTCTCGTTGGTGGACGAGAACAACAAGATGAGCCGCGGGCAGTCCATGTACATGAAGCGCAAGAAGCGATCCATGCGCTGGATTCATGAAGGTGAGGACCAGCAGGTTAGGAGGTTGTAGGCGGTGACCAAGAGCAGGAGGGGTAGGTTTGGAGGCACGCAGGAAAGGGGGAGGGGGTGGCTAAGAGTAAGTAGAAGGGAGAAAAGAGAGTACCTGGGAATAGATGGGAAAGATAAATAACAGAAAACGTGACGGTATGCGGCGAGGTTATCTTTTGGAGGATGGTGACAGTGGCCAAAAGTTTGTTTGTAGACAGTTAAGCAGTAGTTAGATTAGCTTTGGGAAGTGACACTTAGGTAAGAGGAAAAGGGTAGGGACAGCTAAGTAGTGACGAAGAAGAGTTAATGAAATATCGCAGAATTTCAAAATCGTTCTGTGTATCATGCTGTTGAAACTATAAATGAATATCGCTCTGTATGTTCGTATCTACACATTTATTCAATATAGAAATATTTTTATTTACGAAATACCTATATGATATATTGTTCGCCAGTGAGCTTCAATAACTTTTAAGATATTTCATAGAAATTATGCTATACGGGCACTCGGCATTTGTAGGTGTGATAAACTATCAATATACTGATCTATGCTGAAGCACCATTTAATGTTAATTGCCATCTGCGTCAGACATTTCGTTGTAAGATTATTGGCTAATCGTTCGTGAAAGTTCATGATAAGAGGGTCACTGCTTGTAACGTATAAGAAGTATCTGCTTTAGCATAAAAGCCAATGCCTTCTCTTGCTGGAGAATTCGTATATATGAGAGCTATCCTAGAATTCGCATAAATGTGGAACTTTGGCCATGCGAACTTCATAATGTGTTGTCATCTCACAGAAGGATGTATGTATCACAGATACCCTCCTGTATTAGGAAGTTGCTAAGGATGATACTTGTGTAAGCTTGACATTGGTTAGTACAACGACAGCGAACTACGTAGCAATTATGTTTAAAAACTAACTATTTTGAGCACAACGACCCATGAATACGAAATTGTAACCCCTGACCTTTAAGTGTTGTGCTCAGTTGATTTATTGTCATGCACAAGGAGCTGATTATCTTGAAACAACAGAGTATCAACAGATTTAACCGCCAACCAGCGGCTGTTATTAGTGAAAATGCATGCGAAAGTAAGCGGCATTGCAAAACTGCAACACCAAAAGACTACAAACGCATTTATAGCTAGGATTCTACACGCGGTTGGTCGTAGCAACCGTGTCACGAAACAGTACTTGTGAGGTTTCATTCCCATTCTTTTTTCTACATTTCCTTTTGAGAAAAACTAACTTTAGTGCATTGAGAGGCAGGAATTTTTTTCCCCTTATATGAAACGAAATGTCACGCGGTGGTTCAACAAGTTTTTCCTTCTAATTATTTTTTACTTTGTTACTTGACAACTTTCCCAGTAACCCTTGTCAGGGCGATGGGTGGAGGTAGAACCTGTTTTATTTCATCTTGCAGTCAGCAGTTCAGTAAAGTTCACAGTATCATCGTGGATTCATGCACTCAGTATTATCATTGTGGAATGTGATATTATCTTATTTGAGATTAGTGCAGAAGGATGTGTATTAGATAGGCATGTATGTGTAGGAAGGAAATTCTAAGGTATAAGAATCATAATTCTGTATATATTTTCGTAGTAGTGTTCACTCATCATTTGTTATTGTCAGGATATTATATATTTGCCTTTACCATTAGGAACAAAACTTTATCAGGTGTCAAATTCGCTGAATGGAGAAGAAATTTTGAAACTACTCTTTCTCTGGACTGCATTACGTTGCAGTTCAAAGGTACATAAATGGACTAGGCACGCTGGTCATCGTTAGTAGGACCTCATATTTGCGGGAGCAATCCTCGCTGTAAATAGCATCTTACCAGTCAGAGTTTGCTGTAGGCTAACCGTATTAATCCCTTCTGTGCGAGACTAACATTGGATTAATCCACGATTTTGCGAGGTAGCCTAACTGATTAATTTGTGCTTGTAAGTAACGAGGAGTTTACATAAGTCCATTTTTCGGCTAGGCTAATACCACATTGATACATGTATCAAGGCTAACATGGTATAGGTATATATGTTTTTTTCTGAGTTCTAACACTTTATCTGAGCTTGTACGAGAACTAAAGGAGTGCTCCAGCCCACTTTCACAATTTACTTATTAATAGTGTCATTGCCTCACGTGATGTAAGACACCAAGGTGCTCAAAATATAAAGATTTTGCCTAGTAGTTTGTGGGTAAGAATATCTTCACAATGAACCTTTTATAGTTTCCTGAAGATAAATTGGATGCATCAGAGAATACTTTTTGTCAAGTAACGCTGCTGACAATAGTTCAGGCGGAGCGAAATATACCCTGCAAGTGCTTTTTTATGTACAAAAATATATGATATACCCAGGAAGGAATGGTAGATAAGAATTAGAAGTCTTTCGATGTGTCGGTCAAGAACTAATTTTTCCCATATTTACATGTGAATCCCCGATCCAAATACATTTTGCTTGTCTTTATATGAATTATTTGGAGCTAATGATACCTCATGTACGAAAGAATTCAGTCTAGTATGATAAGCAGCACAAACATCTCTGCCTGCTTTACAAGATCGTTTGAATATCAGGGCTTAACGTATCAGAAAGTCTCATGTGTTGTGATTATATTTCGACTACACGTAGAAGAGAAAGAATGGCGTACTCTGGTTTCCTGTCTTACATTTATCTTTATTTTTTTCCTCTGCTGTTACCTGTTCCTGAGATTTTTATGCATTAATATTATGACATCTTACCTTTTTAGTTGCTGCTTGCCTCTGACATCTATCAGTACTTTTCTATAGTCATATTACTTGTATATATAGAGTAACATTTCTGGCCAATTACTTTATTTTTCTATGCTTTAAATTTTTAGAATTCTAAAAATCAGGGTGAGTTTTTTTCATTGTCATTCAGCAGCAGCTTATTCAGCCAAGCCTAAAAGTTTATAAATTCAATATGTCTACTTTTCTGTTTTCTTTTCTCTCTCCCAGTGCTCAGCAGACTTCAGTACCAGTACTGAATTTATTTCGCCTCACTTTACCTAATGTCTTACTTTGCTAACCTCACTTGACTTTTATATTCTAGGAGGCGAGGGCGAGGAGGAGTACTCAGGTAACCCACTGTCTGCCTGCCTCACCCTAGCAGTAAACTATCTCGTGGTGGAGGGTAAACAGAAGATTAGCTTGGTCTCTCTAAGATTTAGATTTATCGTTAGTTGGTTCAGATAACAATCCTGTTGTTGAATGGATAATTCAAAAGTTTCCTCATCTCGTACTGAAACGATTATTTACTTGGTCTGAGTGCCTATTGCTTGAAATTCTGCCATATCCTTACTTTAAGTCTTTCAGACACTTCCTATCAAGTCATCGATTGGATCTGATTTCAAATTAGATAGCCTTACGGTATATCAAAGGTGACGTTCGTAAACTAACGCAAACAGCTGAAGGTCAGGGTTAGATAGAAGTGAATATTATAAAGACAATCCTAACCTTTATTATAGACATTGTGACGTAATGATTGCAGTGTCCACCAACAGCCCCTTGTACTTTCGTATGATCGATCCTAGGATTGTCACACAGCTGTAAGGTGGATTAGATATCGAGACAGAACAGTGAAATCATCCTTAACCTCAGGTCTTGTTAGATAAACTTTTCAAGTTCATTGCTCAGCCACTGTTCATTGTGTTGTTGTGCAATACAGCGTCTGTTTCAGTTCGTCGCATCTCTTATCAACGATCGTATCATTGATTTTACGTGGATAAAAGTTCATACAAACATAGTCGACCCCTACATATCAGAATGACCTTCATGATATAAGCTTGTACTACATGAATATACAATACCATTCTGATGACTTGTTGTCTTGGAAAAGATGAATAGTTTCCGGATGTAACAAGAATGTTAAATTCGTTAATTGTTGAACCAATTGTAGGTTAAGTGGCATTTGAAAAGGAGACCAGCTAATAGTTTACTTCTCCCAGGAACCACTGGATAGTTCCACTGTTAGGATCTTTTAACTGCACTCTACTCTTGTCTTGTCCGTTCGTTAGTTCGTATGTTTTCTGCGATCCAAATATTTTTTTTTCGGATCGCAGACCAAGTTCATTTTTTCTTTTTTTTCGACAAGATAGTTTTTGAATGGCTGTCAAATAACCTGGGAAGCTTCTGAAATTTTAGTGCACGGTATAGTACTAACCACTGATAACTGCAAAGCTAACTGAATATATATATATACGTTTTGCAATAAATCATAATTTTCAAAAAGGAAAATGGAAAATATTTTTTTTTTTCAACATAGGAAGTTTATGGTTTTCAACAAATTGCCTACGATTACCAGGCAATAATCAAACATCGTTCTTAAGTGTTAGATCAACTAATGTCTACAACTAACACTAATAATGAATTAATAATGGCATTAGGGCGTTTCCTACTTTAATCTTTTGAGAACCTCATCATAGTATGGTAAATGTCTGCATGTATGGTGATTCATGTTGACTTTTTTACGTGTGTATTATATATGCATTTTGATTATTATGTGCGTCCTTTGGAGGACTGTAAAAAATCATTTGATAGTTGACGAAAATCATACCTGTAATAAAAGTGAGCTGGTACCCAGCTTACCTGTTGAGATGATAAACAAGACAACATTGGGAGATGAAGTAATGGAACTTGTGTCATCGTGTTGTCCGTTCTCTTGTTAAGTGTTGCACTTCGCTCACGTTAACAGAGAGGCCCCTGGATAAGTCTTTTACATTTTTTCCCCCTTTCATTCACTCAAAATGCTGTGTGCAGTGGACGAGGTCCTTAATTTGTCGTGTGTACTATGCACTCCTTCATGCTCCTTCCCTTGGCGTCCCCCTCACTTACATTATTCAATATATCAAGAATTATTTAGAAAAATATTGCCCTCTAACATTTAGTGTCGTGGGGTGCTAAAAGCCCGCGGGACTCATGCTGAGTCAGCTTTCAGGGAGACGGTGGACTCGCCAAGCTGCAGTATTGGCTGCAACCCTACCTCTGGCCTCCATGAGACTTCTCTTTCTCTGGTCACCTCACTCCTCCCAACCTATACATTTTACCCAGAAATATTAATCGCGACCTTTGAAACTGTTTATCCTCTCTTGAACACAACTCCTCCGCTGTAGCCGATGCGTTAATCTCTTACCTCTTTCCAGGACTTTGTTATCTCGGAGAGGTTGCACTGGATCTTGTTCCAGTTTATAATGTCGATGAAATGGATGACTTAGTACGCTTCAGGATTGTGTATGTATATTGATATGATCACACCGGTTATACGTCTTGTGTACCGTAGATCTCCCCCTGGTTTTGTGCGATCTAGCTCGGACTTTGTCAAAGTCTACTGTCGTTCATGGCTTCACCTGCTGTTCTGCTTATGTCAGGTTGTCCCATTCTTCGACTACGTAGCCTCTCCCACAAGGGATCTCTCACCTTATATCTTCGCTGATGTTCTGTGTTTTATGTATGGCTTTTAAGTTCCAGTTTTCTCCCCAGTCGATTCATCTCTGTAGTAACTGATTCATCGACCTCTCCTTCCTTTCTTATCGTTATTAATGTTCCTTATATATATATATATACTTCTTTTCCTCCCCTCATCCTTTTCTGTTCATATAACTGAACTCTGCTCTTCTCTGTACCGTTCAAATAGAAACCTTCCACCCGTGCATGTTGTATCATTCGCCAAACTTCGACTTTACTTGTTTCGGGTGTTGACATCTTTCTGCAGTTTCGTAGCCTCGAAACGCAATTTCTTTCAGTTTTTCTCTGCCAGAATCTTCTTGGAAGTTATTTTCCCGGAATATTCCGTTGTTCGACCAGTTTAATCTTTCGAGGAACTTATATTTCCCGCCTAAGCAGCTCCTCAGCCTGTACAGAGTGTTGGATCGTTCGTGAAGGGAGTACATCTTACACGCGTCTGTGGAGGATCATTCTCAACTTTCCACCGAAGCAGAGTTCAATCTAAATCATTTCGGCCGGTCAGATCTCTCTTTTTCACATTCTCTTATTTCAGTCTCCCTTCTTTTCGCCTTTTTACTGCAAGTAAAGCTTTTGATTCTGTTCTCGAGTATGGACTGCTTGTGTCTTTCCGCCTCTGTCTAGGTCAGAGGGCAAGAAACGCATATATTGTGCACACGTTCGCAAGTGGACGATTGACGGATACGTTGTTTACTTCTTTCCTTCCACAGCTCGGTTGTGGAACCTTTTATTGTCTCAGATTTTATTTTTTTTTTCTGCAATACCTAATCATGATGTGAGGACCGACGCACAATAAAGAGTTCACAATAGGTCTACCATAAATTGGTTAAAGAATGAATGCGAACACACGTTTTACTTTTCATGAACACTCAAGAGATAAGCAAGACTTTGATTAGAATTTTAGGTTAGCCCTTTCGGGATGATGTCTAAATTAGATAAATTTGAAGAATATCTTACACGAAGATTGTGAATGTTGATTGGTCTCTGGCTGGTCTCCCTTTCGATAAATTAGTAATTAGTATTTCCGTTTTCACAACTCGTGTAATGTCTTACGACGACTTCCTTGGTTTACCATTGTTATCATACAATCGTATGATTTGTTCATTGAGCTCGCGTTTGTACTCCACGGAGGAGAGAGAAAGTTCTCGACGACACTGGAGGGAGTGTACTCCTTTACGTCCATTGACAACGATTCAGCCCCGCTAGAGGTTCGCGGAGTCCGGTAACACACTTCCATGAATGAGAGCGATCGTTTTTCTTCAAGATGTTGTTGGATTTTATATGTCCCGAGTGCTACTAGAGTCGCTTAGCCAGAGTCTGCTTGTCGAACGTAGGAATGTGTTTCTTATATATGTTGCTGAATTTCGTTGTTTATCGGCTTCTAGTTGGTCATTCAGCCAGAATCC
The DNA here is from genome assembly GCA_032273605.1 of Panulirus laevicauda. Classification (NCBI taxonomy): domain Eukaryota; kingdom Metazoa; phylum Arthropoda; class Malacostraca; order Decapoda; family Palinuridae; genus Panulirus; species Panulirus laevicauda. Next base: position 10,587 of record JAUTXX010100464.1, read on the forward strand.
ATACCATACACGTCAGCCTCACATTATCAGGGAAGTGCTCACCACCCAAACGATGCCGTACCAGGTAATGTGCTAAAGATTCGTCAGCCAGTTAAGGAAGACGGTATTACGTCACGTCCAATTCTCAACTCTCTCTGGTGGTCATTTTCCACTTGTGCATCATTCGTGTTACCGACTTGAAGAAGACAATTAGCAAGATAAACTGCCATGCCATACAAGTGCCTTGGAAAAGCTGGTCGAAAGCAACATCCTGGTCTGTATGACCAGGAAGCCACTACCAAGGTTAAGTAGAAATTGACAGCCAAACTTCAGGTGAGGACTTACTCCAGGCACACCATGGGGAAGTCTAGTGTCGTATGTTGGTGTCTTTGAGTACTGCCCCTGTATCAGTCTGTTGTCTGGTGCACTGTGAACTAGCAACTTTCTGATCTTGTCGTGCTGTATTGTCGTATATCTTGACCAGTGATGATTTGGTTGATGTTGAGAGGAACACCTCTCTCAGCCAGCCATGAATGTTTTGCAGAGAATAAAGCAACGTATACACTCTGTGGTCTGAAAGAACCCTTGATCACTGTGGTCGCAGTGAGATAGGATTGGCTTCTCACATCTTGATAACATGTTGCAAAGTTTATGGTAAAGTTACGAGACGTTGTAGAGCATCCTTAAACTTTTGACCGCGACAGCACGATCGTTGTGATTGTTACAACATCTGGCTCGTGATCATTCACGCGTCTGTACTGTCGAGCAATCCAATAACATAACCGTACAAGTGTTTGTTATCAGTATAGTATCCCTGACAGCGTAATGGCTATTGGTTATTGATGATGGTTAAATCCAATAACGTAGGGAAACCTAGCCAAAATAGGTTGAGTTCGATGAAAATTGCTTAATTTAGGAGAAAACTTTATATTTTACTTTGTGTTCGCCTGAGAACCGGTCGAATGTTTGGAATTTCTGAGAGCTGGTCACGGACGTTGGCCTGTGCAACCCAAGTGCGGGAAATCAAGCGACTGATTGACGAGAACCCTGACACTGATTTAACGAACTCAGCGAATCGTAATGTATCTATCATTTTTTATGACAATTATATTTCCCAAGGATTTATAGATTTTTTATAGATTTTGATTATATCACCCTACCCAAGTTTTTCCAACTTTTGATTATTACTGTAATCGGACTGCTGCTTATTCGGTATCATTTTTATTGGAAGATTATTTGTAAAAGTAGGATATGTAAAACGCTGTCTACTGTTGTCAAGCATTGTAAGAATTACAGTAAAATAGTATTAGCTGTTAAAAGAAAACGAAGGTGGTGCTGAAAAAGAAATGTTTATGCAAGAATTAGATATATAATTTGTCTGTGTCGTTTGTCAGAGCGTGATACAAAAAAGAATGAATTATGTGTTGAATAACTTACCTTAACAGCTGACTGGTCGAAAGAAAAGACAAGATCTGAGATGGTGGAGGAAAGCCATCCAGCTGTGTCAGACTTAATCATGGCTTTTTTTGTTGCTGTTTGTAACAGAATTGGCCTTAAAGGAAAATTGAAATTTGATTTTTCGTATTTACGTAAGATATATACTATTGCAAGGATTATATAACATCGTTGCTGAAAGCAGAGGATACTTGAAAAAGGAAAAAGGTGATCGAAAACTAGAATACCATTTCAGAAAACGGGAGGATCTGAAGTCACTATAAATGTGTGCGGTAGAAAACGATAATTTATTATGTGACGTAATGGGAGGTCGGAGACCACTCACGTAAAGGATTTCTCAAGCGAAGCTCTATCGTGGGGTGGACTGCTCAGTTCACGAGTGTCAAACTTAACTGTATCGTAGGTGATTCCCTCGCTATAGAAGGAAATCATATCAGTATTTTCACAGTCATACGTTCCAGGTAACTACAATGATAATTATATTTTAAGTAATTAAAGCGAATATTCATAATACTAACTGTTTCTGGTTATGGCTCTCGACTTGCCGAGATCATCAAATCAAGATCCTTCGGCAGCGTTTCAAAATTTATTTGGTTGTATAGAATATTGGTGTCAGTGCTGCTTCGTCGAGTTTGGTCTCTACTAGTTTGAGATCATCGTATATCTTCCTTTACCGTGGTTTGATGAAGATTTTGAATTATGTCTATGATTTTATCATCCCTGTGTTCTAGTTAGTCCCAGATACCAGTTGCTTTCCCGTGAAGTGTCATGTTTTGAGGTGCTGTCGTGGCTGTTCCGTGGATTTGTTGTGTATATCGGCCGTCAGTGGACGAATCCTGATTGTGGTTACGCCGCGAGGGAAATCGTCTTCAGCTGGGATGTGTCCTCGTAGGTTGACATTATGGAGTACAGTCTCGTCGAGAAAATCGTCCCATCAAACGAGACCATCATTTCTGATGGCTTTGTTATAGAAATATCGAGGGCAGGGCCACTACCACGTTGTAATTGTAAGTAATTAGAATTCTTTTCGAGGGAACGAGGATTACCATAGTATTTTCTTTTCACATTCCACAAGTTGTTTCGAAAAGCTTTATGGGAAACAAAATGCGAACCAGTGACATGAGTCTGAACAGCTAGCCTTTGAGTTATATTTAACTATATGAATATTGTATCAAAATACATTGGAGAGAAAATTGATATATTCATTAGACATGATAACGAAATTAAATGCACTTTACATCAATACAAATCATATAGTTTCAGGAATTAAAAAAAAATCATATGCGAGAAAACGTTTGGTTTGTTTTTCTAACAATTATTAAACGAGCGACTGGAAGCAAAAGGTCATTAAGGATCAAATTATTAGAGTATATTTTAGCTTCTCCAGGATTTTTCTTGAGTATTATCTCATGAGAAAATTATTAAACGCGAACGCGAAAAGGGTTAGGACCAACATGCTACTTAATATTTCATGAACGGGATACTATTACCATACTCATATTTCTGGTATACCCCAAGCTAGAATGTTCCTCATGTATTCTGAAGATGAACACGAGCCATAGTTGATTCTAAGAACATACATACTATCGCCGAATATATTGCTCTTCAAAGTCTACTGGTTGGTTGGATAGTTATTGGATCATTCGGGCTAATAAGGATCATTCAGTTGTCTTTTGTCTCACAGTTATTATTTGACCACCTCCGGCGTCGCTAACTCCCTTGGCTCTTCCTTCTCGGGGCTGAACCGGTCACTGAGCCTTCAGGTCCTCAGGCGCTAATTACGTGTCACGTTAGCAGCGGCCTGCCTCTCCAGCTGGGCGGGAACGAGGAGCTCAGGTAGCGAAGACTTCCCCGGTGCATTGGCACTGGTTAAGGACAAGGACCTCCTGCTGGGGGTGTCGCGGGTACTGGGATAGACGAGAGATGGAAAGGGGATGAGAAGACGTGGGATGGAGGGATGGTAAGATGTGGGATAAGAGAGAAGGGGGGAAAGTGGGAAGGAGATGCTGAATGGGGTGGGAAAAGAAAACGTGTGAGGGAGACGGTGGGAGGTGGGGAGGGATGGGCACGTCAGCAATGCAACTTGGCACATCTTCCTGGGATTCCCCGGACCTCCTCCCTTTACGTGCAGCTGCCACAGGGTGGACGAGAGGGCCGGTGGAGGGCATTGCCACAGGGTGGACAAGAGGGCCGGTGGAGGGAAGTGCCACGGAGGGAACGAGTGTGCCAGGCTAGAACATGACGTAAGGGAAACGAGTCATGGTAGGGCAGAGCCAGAGAGAAACTGTGGAGGACAAGAAAATTACTTTGCTTGTTCTACTTTTCTTCCTTCTGTTCTTTTCTGCGACTAAGAAAATAACTAGCTTGTTGCAAGACGAATATTTTGCTCGTTATGTGGGTTTTAGTCATATTATCTGCCAGGGTCATTAAGGCCATCAACATGTTATAACCACCAATCAAATAGATCTTAAATACCTTCTTAAGATGTTCAAGATAATTCTGCAGCCATTTTAATGTTGATGTATGTATGGCCCCTGTCTCAAGACGACGACAACAACAGAAAATCACAAGGAATTATCTTCATCTTACGAATGATCTCGTAAGATACTTCAACCCAGGAAACGATGAAAATTATATAAATTTGTAATAACCTGGCATTCAGATCTGAATAATAGTAGCATTCTTGGATGCTGACTCCCGTCCGTAGTGCATAGTGTGGAAGAATCAGTCAGGCGATATTATACAAAAGTTATAGGAGCGAACGTAGTAAATAAAGCATATATTTCGAAGCAATGCTCTGAAAAGGTTGTAAATGTGTGATAGATAAGGCCAAGGACAATCCTCTTGAAAGACTTCATGGCACAGGAAATTCTTAATGGTACACCGTGAGTTAATGACGATGAGGGACGGAGGGAAAGCTGAGTGGTGAGGAGGATGCGACACGCGAAGGTGAAAAGACGAGAGTTCTCGATACTTATCGTTTGAGAGACACGAATTGGTAAAGGGTCGTAGACATTTTTGCTTCAGGACTTTCCGTCACACCCCAAAAGGGACATTTGCCATGAACCCAACCAAAGGAGAGAAGGTTAAGTAACGTTAGCTGGTTATGAAGGCTTCAGACGTCTCAACGACCAGGGTCATTAAAGTCGTCAACGTCAAGTTGTAAACACCAACTGTGAAAAGTCTTGAAGCTTCTCAAGGTGTGCAGGATCATTGTGAGATCATACGTGTTCTCACTGTGTGTATGACCTGACGTTTGCTTGGGGGTCACGGTTGGTTATGTCAGCATTAGACCTCCTGCCTCCCAGGGTTAATTAAGCCGCCGCCGCTAGTGACCTTTGATGTTGACATGATATTAAGTAATCAATCAGTCACGAAAGCTCTCTTCGTCAAGTTATAGCCACACCAGTCGAGAATCCTGACCACCTTCTCCAGGTGTTTAAGATAATTCTAAGGCCTCACACGGTTAAATTAGTCGGAGGAATGAATACTAGGCACGACCAGCGAATTGGAGGACAAAGGTTAAACTGAGGAATATAGAAAATATAAAGGAAATACTGAGGAAGTAGAAATCTGGCGAAGACGAAGTTAACCCATTCTTTGTTTGATGTTTCACGAGGTAACAGTTTGGATGGTAATTCGAATCATGACACTAAAAACTTTGTTGGATTCAGTTTATCATGAAATTCATAAAATTACTCAGAAATGTATACATGAAACGATAATTTTATACGCAGTTTCATAAAGTGACACCGAAAGAAACAAATTATGTTTTACTCGTGCCATGATCTCAGACAACCTTACGGTTAGGATGGTCAATGTTTATGATGTTTACCATATCATAACCGAGGCCTCAGTAATGGTTAAACTAGGGTTGTGTTGTTACGTTCCCCAGGGAGATTGTGCTACAGTGATTGTACCGACCGTGGGGATTTAGGGAGGAAAGCCGCACCATTGCTGTTGATGTCGAGTTAGGCGAGGCTTAGGATGCGTGGGAGCTTTTCATGCTCCCATAAAGCGCAGCGCGGGGCCACCTGCTGATACCAGTGTGACCGCCAGCTGCCAAATTCTCAACTCCGATTTTCATGCAGAAATGGTTTGTGGATGGCAAGATTAGGTGGTCGGATTATCAGATTAAGATATGTTTTAAGTTAGGTGTTGTGGGGCATACAAGTTTACGTTCTGTGGGTTAGATATTCATGATGGCGAACGCTCGCAATGCAGTGCGTGATGGTATTTCATGCTGGCGTACCATCCTCCCTCCACTCTCCTGGTGTGACGACACTACTACATCTGTCTCTTCCGTTGATAAAGCAAGTCATTTTGGTCATCTGTCCTCCTCCAGCTCCACCTTGGATGGCTGATTCACCTCTTGCTGATCCTATGCCGTTCTTGTAATATCTTTTCGTACATCCCAACGACACTTCGCTCTCTGGACGCAAGCACGAGGTTTGGATCAAATGGCATCCATTTTCGTGTTTTGAAGCATTGTGTACGTGACCCTGCTCCTGTTCTTGCTCGTCTGTTCCAAAACCTTTCCTTCTTGGACACATGTGTTGACCAGAGTAGAGTGACCGTTCTTACTCTTCCTACAGTCGTCCTC
>JAUTXX010100575.1:0-16621 GCA_032273605.1 Panulirus laevicauda
AACCTCACTTTTTCATCCCACCACTCACTACCCTTTCTAATCTGCCCACCTCTCATCTCTCTCATAAGACGAAAAGGTATTTATACTATAACACTATAATCAACACCTCAACATATCCCAAGATCTTTCATGCCTATGAAGCAACTACTATAAAGAAGACACCCTGCCCTTTCTGCACAGACACAGACACAACATCTTAACACTTTATGTGACCTGTGGTCCCAACTGGTGGACACGGCTAGATTCTTGAGTGCTGCAGGAGCCTCATAGGTGAAGAAGGGACTCCTGGATCAAAGGTAAGATAAGGTATACAGGTATATGTGTCTGCTTGTACATCAAGGTCATAAGAGGGCTATATCCATCATCAGATAAAAAAATCTTCAAATTTACTTGATTTTCTCTACAAATTCTCCTAAAGTTTAACCAAAAAACTATCATTTCAGGACAATCACATCATCACTGGAAATTAATATACTCAATATTGCATTCCATATGCAATACAGCCTTGAATAAGTAAATAAACACATTTGGAAAACATTCACAGTAAATGAATGAATTTAATGATTTTCTGATATTTTGGTCACTTCAATAGTCAATAAACACATTTGAAAAACATTCACTGTAACTGAATGTTTCAATGATTTTCTGATATTTTGGTCAGTTCAATAAAATATCTCAAAATAAAGGCAGCCAATAATATGACAACAGTCCACTTGGTGTACAAAGCTTTAGACAGTGGATATATTCATATATTCTATTATCTTGTAGGTACAAGAAAGGATTTGATATATCTTCCAAGACAACTTAGGCACTAGAAGACATAAATTTGAGAACACTGGGATAATCATAGTAAAGGGTATACAAATATACCAATGTCTGTGAGAGTATATAACAAAGATGAGGTAATTATGAGTAGAAAATCCAGTTATACTCAATAAAAAACTATAACCTTATATATAAACAAATATACACACAGCACATTTCTGATCAGATCTGAGTCAGTATTTATGTTTGGACTAGTCTCAAAATAACACACTTACAGTTATGGCTAGCATAAGTGCAGATTATAAACCATTATACTGTGGAGAATCTGGTACTGAAGACTGCTGATCTTGCTGAGCTCCAGAAAATCTAGACAGAACACTTCTCTTTGATGACCTAGATCTGCTACAAGAGTTAGTGTTGCTGCCATCTTGGTCCTGAGGTAAATCACTGTAAGAAAAACATGCTATAAAACAAGTGTTGAACTCTTGATAAGTTTTATCTTCCTACAGAGGAAGTCTGTGAGTACGGAAAATGAAAGTCCTGTTCACTTTGGGAATAGGCCAAATGCCAATTATAACCAGTGAAAAATGACACCATCATCTCCCCTAAGGGAATAAAACTTATGAGCATAAATTTGGATTTAGCAAACGTGGTAAATCTAATCATTCCTAGTAAAATCTACACCTCACTACAGGAAGTATATGAGACTTATGAGGGAAAGGAGAGATAGCAGGAAGGAAAGCAAACTTTCTTTGTACCTTCAGCATGGTCAAAACTCTTTCTTTTTAACATGATTCAGCCATTAAGCAAAGATAAAGGGGGCAAAGCCAAATGGAGGCCGGTGGGAAACTCTTGAACTTACTGCAGAAATGAAATGGTAAGCAGAAAATTAGGGAGACTCAGGCAACAATGGGCAAAAACTACTGGTAGAAAACCACTGTCTCCAAGTACAATATCCTTCTGTGATCAGGTTGGAAGAGAGGAGGAAAGGTTGAATTACAGTAGCTGTTGGAGATATCTTTGGTTAAGGACAAAAAAATTTGTCAGAAGAAGCTGTCAAAACACTTTCTTTTTGTGAAAGTGTGCTAGACTTTGTGAAGAACAGAAATGATCAAACCAAGACTGGGGGGAAATATATCTAGAAGATGGGATGTAGGACTCCATTCCAGCCAAGTTGATCTTTGCTATTTATTTAGCACAACACAAGGCATTCCAACCAGAGAGGGAGTAACCATCCCAAGGAAAGTCAATAAAGAAGCAATGCTTGGAATACCTTTGAGCTCTCCCAAAATATCTAAGTTGGTGTTTCAAGGGGGAAAGAGAATGGGTATGCCCAATGAGAATTAACAGAAATTTGACTGTGGATCCAATGAAGGCAGAAATGGTATATGTATAGTGCAAGGGTTCAGAAGTAAAAAACAGATCAAGTGTGCTGGAAAAGTGGTCATGAAGGTTGGGAACTCGAGCAGGGCACTTAATCAATTGTTTCAAATCAGTGGATAGAAAAAAAGAGAAGCTCTCTCAGGGTTATCCCAGTTTGAGTCTAACCAATCCTCGTGATTATGCTGAAATCCCTCAATCTTGACATGAGGATGTGAAGACTGTTCAAGAACATAAGCTTAAGGGACCAACTACACACTAGACAAACTGGAGTTTTTTGAAAATACTTGAAAAAGTTCATACTGATACATACACTGAGATATTCAGGAAAAAATGAAGGAATGAAATGCCTACTGCAAGTAAACAAGCTTGAACCATGTACATCCTTCACATATAATATACCTTATTTGGAGGGAATGACACAGCCATTAATTTCCCTAAGACCAAAAGTATTCATAAAAGGATATTTGATTTGTTGAAGAAAAGGTGCAATTAATGAAGCAGATGCAGAAAAAGGGGCGTAATATGAAAATACAAATCCGAGCATGTTGCTGAGGTTAGTGGAGAGTGGAGAATGCGTTTTCATGACACAGGCCTTGCTCCCAGATAAAAGATGGTGAGTAGTGATTCATGGAAGGTGGTCCTGTCCTTAGAAACAGGAGAGGAGATTACCCTTAGGGCATTATTGGGATTTGTTCTACTCCTCCCAAAGAAAGCAAGGCTCTTATTTTCCCTGCTCACTAGCTGACTTTTGAAAGGAAGAAACAGCATGTAACGATCATGTTCACTCTCAAACACCATAATACAACAAAGGAATTAACACAAGCACTGCAGTGGCCCTAAAACCCACTGTATACTTTGTGTGCTGGAAATTTTTCAAATACCCTGTAATGCAAAGAAAAAATTCCATAACTTTCTCATATGAATCTGCTAAAAAAAATTATGCAAAATGTACAGTTTAATATAATGAAACATTACTAACATATGCTTTGTGCCCCCTAAGTTATGCTGCTTCACTGCCAGTCACATGAGGAATGCCAAGTGTACTGTCAAGCATGCACTATGGGATTTCATAACCAAAGTCTCATTTTGTACAATTTTAAGAGCTACACAAATCATTACATAATGACAGGGCACTTACTTCATATGGGCCTCTTTGATATTTTCACAAACATAGACTAGAGAATATAAAAAAAATTTAGGCTGTAGCATTTGATAATAATGCATGGTATGCCATAATAAGCATTAACGGCAGTATATTTAGCCTTTTGGTAGATATGGCAATACAAGAATTATGTTCCTGTAAGCACTAGCTGCAGAACAGAAAATAAAATATTGAGATGTGTACATATTGGCTCTAGTGAATGGCTTAAAAGATACCATATCTAATGTTTATAGGAATGATCATGCATTTCCAAAATTTGCATATCTACAGAATCCAACAGAACTACAGCATAACCTAACTTGTGATACTTTGATTAGAAACATTTCATACTTAAGAATTTGGGTACATTCTTGACATGTAACCTTTCCATGGTTTACCCCAGATGCTTCACATGCCCTGGTTCAGTCCACTGATTGCACGTGGACTCCAGTTACCACATCGTCCCAATTCACCCTATTCCATGCATGCTTTTCACACTCCTGCATGTTCAGGCCCTGATCACTCAAAATCGTTTTCACTCCATCCTTCCACCTCCTCTTTGGTATCCTGCTTCTCCTTGTTCCCATCACCTCTGACACATATATCCTCTATGTCAACCTTTCCACACTCATTCTCTCCATATGTCCAAACCATTTCAAAACACCCTCTTCTGCTCTCTCAACCACACCATTTTATTACCACATATCTCTCTTACCTTTGATTACTTACTCGATCAAACTAACTCTCACTACATAGTGTCCTCAAACATTTCATTTCCAACACATCTGCCCTCCTCCGTACAATGCCTTGCAACCATATAATATTGTCGAAACTACTTTTCCTTCAAACATACTCATATGTATATTATTATCATTATCATAATCATTCATGTATCTATTTAATACACTTAATCACTGTTTCCTGTGTCAAGTGAGGTAGCATCAGAAAACAGACGAAGAAAGACCCATCCACTCATATACACATATATACATACATGCACATATGCATACATATTCATATCAACTTATACATATATACATACATATACATACACAAACAAATGCATATATTCACATGTACATATTCATACTTGCTTGGCTTCATCCATTCCTAGTGCCACCTTGCCCCACAGGAAACAGCATCAACACCCCGACATCAGTGAGGTAGAGCCAGGAAAACAGACAATAAAAGGCCACATTCGCTCATACTCAGTCTCTAGCTGTTACTTAATTATATTCCTGAGAGGAAATTTCCAAAAACCACCTGGCTTTGTGTGCTAACTCTTCCCTATATGAAAGTAATGCATACTGAGTATCTGTGCAAGACTGCATAAACATAGCATCAAATCCACACTGAGAAAAAATGGCAATGCACATAAAGTTATTTGAAGGGGATAGATGGCAGTTCATGAAAAAGCATACTATACTAACATATCTAAACTTACGCAAAAAACGGCAATAAAGTGGTAAATGTGGCTTTGTCCGGCGAGGAGGAAAGTTGTGGATGAGACGTTAAAAGCAGGTTCACCACTTGTCGAACATACTGCTGAAGACGGACACGTCGTTCTTCCACCACGCTATTATCCTTTAGGAAACAAAGAAAACAAAACAGAGGTTATGCTAAAAGATGTATTATGATAAAATTCAGTAACCTGAACCTGAGAATAATAGACAAATATGATAAAGTCCAAGTACAATGTGGGTGAAAATATGAATTTGGGCATTTGATTCTAGTACCAAAGACAGCAAGTTTACCTCAAGGAGCTGGGTATTCCCGTCCTTTTTGCTAACCTGAGGGGCTGGGGCTGAGGATCCCAATTTAATGAATATTTCCTACAAAAGGGGCATGTGTCATCAGATTAAAGCAGCATGATTCATACCATTTTGAAATGAGATGCATTTCAATCTGGAGCAGTGGAATGTGCAAAGAATAGATGATGTGTATAGGAAGGAAGTTGAAGACACTTTTACACTTTTACTTATGGGTGATACAAGGCTGAAGGCTAGAGAGACCTTTAACCATAAAGGAGTGAATTATATGTAAATAGGCCAATAGGATGATACAAAGGATTTGGCAAAAGGTGTGACATTTTTAAAGAATGAAAGTGGTTTGAAAAGATGTCTCATGCAAGCGTGTCAGTGCAAGATTACTGTTGCAAAGTTCAAGTATATGATTAGACAGTATAAAGGTTACATATGTATTAGGTAATGATATAGAAGATGTATATGATAGGTGACTTGGTAACATCAACAACCAAGCCAGCATAAGGCACATACCTTAAGGTTATAGAAAGAAATATAACCTACACCTCTTCCCACAAGTTAAACACTTCATAAAGAAAGAAACCAGTTCAGAGACAAGAAAATTCTAAATAATACCATTACCAACCTAATCAGTGAAAGGCAAAATACAAATTGTCCCTCCTGCAACACAATGAACTACAAAATACTCAAGAACCACCTCTGGTGCAAGATACAGAAGACCCACACTTAAATGCACTAATCCAGACCCTACTCATGAAGCACCTCTGACCTATTCCAATGACATTCCTTCTCCTTTCCCAAAAGATGAACACACTCATGAAACACATCTCAAAAAAATCAGCCACAAGCCAACCATGCCCCTAAACAGGAAAGTCATGGAAAACCTATGCAAAATCCATCCAGAAACATCTACATACCCACTGTTCACTCCCAGTAGTAAATGCAATCCAATCAAAGCCTTAAAGAACTCCTCTCCTACTGGCCTGACAATATATCATACTTTCATATAAAAAAAAGCTTAGGCCCAGTTGCAAAACAAGCATTTACAGACATCTTTAACCACTCTTGGCTGCATAACAAAATCCCTAACATCTGGAAAATTAATAACATAGTACCAATGCCAGAGCCATGCAAACCACCCATATCATATCCTAATACCCTATATCACCTCAATCTTCAATATCATAACTCTTTGAAAAGCTGATCCACAATAAAATGAAGTAAAATCTCTCTTTCCACTTATACAAAATAGATTCAGATCCAATCACTTCACCACTACTCTAAATATTTACTTCACAACAAATTCTAGATGGCTTCAATCAGCCACAATCCCATTTTGCATAATACTAGTAACAATGAACATCAAACAAGCATTTGACACTCCTCTGATATCCTAACACAAAAGACACTTGACACAAACCTCCACAACAATGACAAAGAAGCAGTAGGCTACTTTCAAACTCAGCCTTCAGGTTAGAGTCAAAAACAATGAATCTGTCTTTGAAATGCTTGAAATCTACATTGGAGCTCCCCTAAGTAGCAGTTCTCTTTCCAACCTTCTTCAATTTCAACCTCCAGAAAACCACAACACAAAGAACCTCTCACATGCAGACCTCAAAATCACATCACAACAAACTGACACCAAAAAGCAGCAACTAACATGCAGCACTACAATACACAATATGAATAAAGGCTCACTCAATACTGAGTTAGTGTAACTACAGAAGTCTTCAATCACTTTTATCCTCAGACTGACAAGAATCACTGTGGATGGATAATCACTCCAACTGAATGAAACACCAACCATTTATAGCATAACACATGACACTCATGACATTCACACCCCATGCCAAAAGCATCAACAGAAAGTAAAACACAAACTAAATGCCCTTAGAACATTAACTGGCACCAGATTTGGGCAAGAAAATAATCCTCTACAAGAAATTCATCCTCTCCATTGATAATTAAGCCTCACCTGCTTGGTCTTCTGCCCTCTCAAAAGGAAATATAGTATAACAAAGCTGCATATCACAGGAAATTGGGCCCTAAGAACAATCACTTGTTGAGTTACAGAACAATTAATTGCCACGAAGATCTAAATCATGTCTGTGGAAGATGAACTTATGAAAAAATACGAGAATATTTTGGGCTGTCACCACCACAAAAGGATTTAGACAGGCTCCAGCTTTAAATTCAACATAACTACATATAAAAGTGACAAGGATGGAACACGAATAAATGAGGCCAGGTTGATTATTGGCTTGCAGGAGACAAATTGCAGGTATCTACATTTTAAAGGGACTTGGATTATGACACTACCTAGCTTCTTACCTGTAGAAGACATCAAAAAATGTAAAGGAGGTAAACTACCTACTGGACAGTCTTAAAACTGTCTTTAAGTACACAGAAAATTATCTATAGTAAAATTCACAATAGATATTACACCAAAATTAAAGCATACATCACTTGCGGGGTCACTGTACTTGAGAAAACTACTGCATACTACAAATATCTCACCTTATAACCAAATGTTTTCTTCTGGGGAAAATCAAATGATTTAACAGCTGGATCCTTCTTCCTAAGAAGCTTGTGAAGTTCATAAAACTGAGCAAATCGCCGGTAAACATTCCACTCATCGTCTCGGATACGAATATATACCTGTTGGAAAAGCTTTTTCTATATTACCCTTTTCAAAATCTATGAGGAGCTGGATATTCATTCTTTCCTTATAAGCCACCATTCACCTTCATTCATAGTTAAGAAAATTCAGATGGAAAATCATACTTTTGAAGTAGGCAAATGCCAACTTTTTATGTGCAAATGTGATTAAGGGAAGAGTAGATTCTCTGCAAAAGAAAGAGAGAAAAAAATCCAACAATTACCATTTGAAATACGGCATTCATGTATCAGGCTTTATTTGCAGACTTGTTTTTCATCATATCCAACCAGTCTCCTTACAAAAGCTTTCATATTATAGTATAAGCTCAAGCATAAGTATTTCAAACTACATGCTGAAAACTGTTATTACTGTTCTTAAAACTAATCAATTTACAACTCAGAGATACATCTATACACATCTGTGAATCAAACTGAACTTGCCTGAAATACAAATTCTGAATGCCTTAGTTTATACAGTACCTGATAAACATGATGAGTGTCTGAAGATGTGCCAGTAAGGAAAGCTGTGGGGATCCATATATTGATAAGAGTATGTGGTGTGGTGGAAACCCCTAATGTTTCAGGATCACTGGTAATACTAGTGGCATCTTCAAAATCTTCATCATCATCATGAACTCCTGGTAAGGGTCCTCGGAGATCTACTAACTGTTCACGGAGCTGACGAACCTACAGGAAATAAAAAAATTAGATTTCTTAAATACAGAAATGAGGGTCACTGGATATTTGCAAACTAACAATACAGGTATTATTTAATATATTCCAAAATTCATCTAAAGATGCATAGCCCACAAAGTAGTTATAGTACTTCCACATCATTTTTTGAAAACCAAGAAAATAAGGCTGCAAGGACCACCATACAGTGAAATGGAACACAGTAAATCATTTATATCATGCTCATCACCAACATGTTAAAAATAGGGATGGGCTAGATATGTGATAACACTCCAGCTATCCTGTCTATACAGTCTTTTTTAGCTACTTTCAGTGATGGGAAGCCAATGAGCAGAGAAGTATAATACCAGTAATACCTGCTTGGGTATCGGGAGGGTTAGTGATGGCAGTGAAGAAAGCCAACTTTTTAGGGGTTGTCAAGTTGCACTCCTCTGACCCAGGTAGCTGTCTTTTTTTTTCTGCCTAACCCATATGTGAACTACTGGCATTCTGTCCACAAACATACAGTCTCTTTTTGTCATACGTAACATTTGACAACACTTAACTCACATAACTTATTCTTCTTAATTCTAGAGTTTCCTGTGGTGAGTGCTATGCATTAGCCCTGCCTTTTGGCAAAATGGTAGGAGCAATACATAGAAATGGTAGTTAGGAACACTAAGGCAGGAGCATCAGGTAGAAGTAGCAAGTACGAACATTAGGCAGAAGCATTAGGTAGCAGCAGTCAGTAAGGACATTATGTAGGAGACTCTGCAAATACTGTGACAGAGTTGCCCTCTGCCAGTGGCCTGTTAAGAAGTGGGGCACTAAAGGATATGAAGCAGCAATGGGGCTCAATAGTCATGGAGAGTCTATTGCCATGGCCATCCCCGTGAGGTAGTTCCAGGTGGTGAGAGGCATCAGATTTATAGATAGATTGAATATGTTATCTCAGAGAGCAATAAATAGGTATGTTTGAAGGAACAGTGTTATATGGTTGTGAGGCTTGGGCTATAGATAGGTTGTGTGAAGGAGGGGGATGTGTTGGAAATGAAATGTCTGAGGACAATATGTAGTGTGAGGTGGTTTGATCGAGTAAGTAATGAAAGGGTAAGAGATATGTGTGGTAATAAAATGAGTGTGGTTAAGAGAGCACAAGAGGGTGTGTTGAAATGGTTTGGTCACATGGAGAGAATGAATGAGGAAAGATTGACAAAGAGGATATACGTGTCAGAGGTAGAGGGAACGAGGAGAAGCAGGAGACCAAACTCGAGGTGGAAGGATGGAGTGAAAAATATTTTGAGCAATCGGGGCCTGAACATACAGGAGGGTGAAAGGCGTGCAAGGAATAGAGTGAATTGGAACGATGTGGTATAACGTGGTCGATGTGCTGTTAATGGATTGAACCAGGGAATGTGAAGCGTCTGGGGTAAACCATGGAAAGTTTTGTGGGGCCTAGATGTGGAAAGGGAGATGTGGTTTTGGTGCATTACACATGACAGCTAGAGATTGAGTGTAAACAAATGTGGCCTTTGTTGTCTTTTCCTAGTCCTCAAAGCAGATTTTGTAAAGTTCAATAAAAAACATGTGGATACCTTATCAGATTTACATTTCTTTCTTGGAGATTTAGATATTTGTGATATTTCAGAAGTATTTGAATAAGAAGATCTTCCTCCAGGATGCAGAACTTCACTCTCTGACTCTGCAAGGAATTAACACTCATTACAATCTAAAATGAAGTAACTGTTCTGATATTAATCATGATCACTCACAAATATCACTCTATCAATTAATCTCTTACATTATATGCTCCAATAACCATTCCAAAAGGAATACTTTTGCTAATTCTTTAGTAACACATTACTTGCGAAACATTTCCACACCTTCAATTGCTGAACACCTAAAAGCAGTGCCTGAGTATTTTTACTAAAGAATTCTGTTTGCTGGTGTGGCGATTGAATTTGTCTAACAAAGCCATCATATTGTTTGGAGTTTCTCTTTTTTTCATTGAAGTGCATATTTCTGACAATTGCTATATAATGGCCTCTTAAAGGCAAGCTCGAGTGTAGTTCACTTCTTTTAATAGACTGTGGTAACTGACACCGAGCCTAGAAGTATCTGCTGGATGCTTTTGATAAATGTGTTGGTCACTCCATGTGTATGTCAGTGCCAAGAAAACTAAGAAGAAATCCTAAGATATCCCTCGAACCATTCTACACTACAAGATGAACATCCAGTTGTGTGAGAAGTTCAATGTACTCTTCAACTCAGCCTAAAACACTGCCAAGCACAACTGGAGCTTCTGGGCCTTAAAACATGTGCTACCTCCAGAAAAAGAATAGTCTAGATCTATAAATATACATCATTATTACTATTATCATCATTATTATCATTATTATTATTATTATTATTATTATCATCATTATCATTATTATTATTATTATTATTATTATCATCATTATCATTTTCATCATCATCATTATTATCATACTTAGTTGCTGTCTCCCGCGTCAGCAAGGTAGCAAAAGGAAACAGACGAAAAAATGGCCCAACCCACCCACATACACATGTATATATATAAATGCCCACACACGCACATATACATACCTATGCATTTCAATGTATACATACATATACATACACAGACATATACATATAAACACATGTACATATTCATACTAGCAATGAATATGGCACCCCCTCCCTCCGCGCACACACGAGGTACTGCTAGGAAAAGACAACAAAGGCCACATTCATTCACACTCAGTCTCTAGTTGTCATGAGTAATGCAACGAAACCACAGCTCCCTTTCCACTTCCAGGCCCCACAAAACTTTCCATGGTTTACCCCAAACACTTCATATGCCCTGGTTCAATCCAGTGAAAGCACATCGCACCCTGTATACCACACTGCTCCACTTCACTTATCTTGTGCATGCCGTACACTCTCCCACATGCTTAAGCACCAAGCACTTGGATTTTTTTTTTTTACTCCATCCTCATATCTCCACTCCTTGTCCCCTCCAATTCTAACACATATATCTTCTTTGTCAACCTCTCCTCAACTATCCCCTCTGTATGTCCAAACCACTTCAGCACACCCTCTTCAACTCTCTCAACTCCATATTGTCACACCTCTCTCTTACCCCATCATATCTTACTTGATCAACCCTCCTCACACAAAATATTGTCCTCAAACATTTCCTTTTAAACTTTCTCATTCATAGCACATGCTTCATATCCATGCAACATTGCTGTCACAATCACACCCTCAAATATGCCTATCTTTGCCCTTAAAGATAGTGACCACTCTTTTCACAAATGGCTCAATGCATTCTAGACTTTCAACCCCCCTCAACATTCCTGACTTCAGCCTCCATGTTCAATTTGCTGTCATGTCCACTCCTAGGTAAGTAAAACACTTCACTTCCTTCAACTTCTCTCCGTTCAAACTTACATCCTACGTAACCTGTCTCTTTGTCCTATTAAACCTAATAATTTTGTTTTGATTCATATTTACTCTTAACTTCTCATTTCACACACGCATTCAAATTCAGAAACCAACTTCTGGAGTTTCAGACTCTAATCTGCTAACTGTCATACATAACTGATTCAACTCCCTAGCCCCTCACAATCCTAACAAACTACAGACCTAACCCTCTGCCTAAAACCCTCACATTTACTTCCTTCACCACCCTAACTATAAACTGATTAATTTCATTGATCTATTTTCTATTGATAATTTCTCCATGACCAACTGGCATGTGAAAAGATGAATCAGAAAGA
Organism: Panulirus laevicauda; assembly: GCA_032273605.1. Classification (NCBI taxonomy): domain Eukaryota; kingdom Metazoa; phylum Arthropoda; class Malacostraca; order Decapoda; family Palinuridae; genus Panulirus; species Panulirus laevicauda. Next base: position 12,168 of record JAUTXX010100575.1, read on the forward strand.
ATGAAGCAGTATGAAAGGGCTAAAGAAAGTTTAAATGAAAGTGCAGTGAATGTGAATGTGGTGTTTTAAGTGTTTATACAGAAAGACTGTTATAGGCCATAGAATTAGCAGCCGGATATAAGGTTGTAAGGTGTAAAAGCAAAAGTGGAAATGCATGCTACACGGATGAGATTAGAAATGCTTTGGAAGAGAAAAATGGCATAGAACACTGCTTGAAAGGAATGTACCAATGAAAGTTCAGCAAAGGAGGAGAGAAGAATAACAGAAGTGTATGCAGAATGTTAAGAACCTGATACAGGAAAGCAAGGAAAGAGTAAATGAAAGATTTTGGAAGTGCTGGGTGAAAAGTTTATGGAAAATGACAAACTATATTGGAAGGAGGTGGATGTAAGAGATGAAACGTAAATGTGAGAAGCAAGGAAGGCGAGTTGTTGACTCAACAGAAGGAAGTGAAAGGAAGATGGTATGTGTATGGAAGATGAAAGGAAAAGGTTAAAAGTGCTGGGGCATATAACAAGAAGAGAGGTAAGAACAGCAATAATGAGGTTGAAGGTAGGAAAGGCACCTGGAGTTGATGGGATTGCAGCTGAAATGTTGAAGTATGGAAGGAAAAGTGTGATAAGGTGGATGCATTTGATATCTAATTCTACATGATATCAGGTTATGCCTGAGGATGGGTGAAAGCTATTACTGTTCTTTTTTTCAAAGGAAAAGGGGCTAAGGATGTATGTAGCAATATCAGGGAAAAAGCCACTAAGTATACCAGGAGAGGCATATACAAGAGTATACATTGACAGAGTGATGGAAGCAAGTGAATGGAGAAAGGTGGAGAAATGAGAAAGGTGGCTGTAGGATGTCTGCGCTGAGAATGATCATGGAATAGTCTCTGGGATCTGGGGAATCCATATGACAGTAAAATACAATGCTTTATGGGATGTGATGCGAGTGTATGAGGTAGGGGGAACAACTGACAGATGGAATGAAACCTTCTATAAAGGAGCAAATGCAAGTGTAAGAATGAATGGAGAGCTGAGCAAAAGTTTTGCTCTATTTGTGAGTATGAGGTATGGCTACGTGATGTCACTGTGGTTTTTATACCTATATGTATGAATGAAGTAATAAGAGAAATGTAATAAAACCAAGGAAAAGGGGTGCAGAGATGGAATGTGATGGGGAGGTATAGTGAGTAATGAGATGCACTAATGATTAGCATGTTTAGGGGTAATACTGTGTTCTTTGCTAAGATTAAAGGGGAGTTGTAAAAGGCTGATTGAAAGTACATGTGAGTAAAGTACAGCAATGGTGTCTGAAAGGAAACAGAGTGAAATTATAGATTGTGCAAGACCTACAGAGTGAGAGAAGAAAGTATAATAAATTTTGGTCATAACTGTTTGCTATTTCCAAACTTCACAATATGTGGATGAGAAAGACTGGAAGAGGTGGCAGAATTCAAGTATTTGGGAGATACCTTTCATAAGTTCAGCAATATGGTAGGAGAGTCACCGGATCCCTTAACAGAATAATGAAGGGTAGAGGTGTAAGTGAAGAAAGGACAAAGGGACAGCATTGTCCTCCTGCCCTTGATCTATGCGACCAAAACATGGATATGGAATAATCTACATATGTCAAGAATTCAGGCTGTGGAAATTCGAGAGGAGCATGTGGTATGACTAGGTGGAAAGAAGAAAGAAATAAGGGTCCGTGTGAGAGATTTGGTAAGGCAGGCAAAGGGAATGAACTGTGGGGTGGTAAAGTGGGTGAAACAAAATACTTTGAGGGGGTCTGGCCATATCAAAAGAATGCAAGAAAGAAAGTTTATTAGGAAAGTTTATTATAGCACAAAACGACAGTAGTTGGTGCTAGAAGGAGGCCACCTGTGACATGGAGAAACAGAAGGGAAGAGAAATGGTGGAAGAATGCAGAGAATGATGTACACGAGGAAGGCATGTAAGAACAAGGTTAAGTGGAGACTTCTGCTTTGGCCAGATGGGAATGGGTGTCAAGAATATAGATGGACAGATAGGCCTGTTTCTCTGTGAGTCCTGGTGTTACCCAGGACCCCTCTAAAGGCTCCTGCAGTACTAGGAAACTGAAGATTCCTTGGGATGATAAGTTCTTTGATAGACTGTCCCCTTTCGATAAAGCTTTGCCAAAGGTGACTTTTCACTCATAGTGTAACCTCCTGCACATGGAGCTAATGTAGGAAGCAGTGAACAAGTGGAAGAAAACAATACATAAATAATCCTATAAAGCAAAATTTTTTGCAAATCCAAAACTTCATGTTATCATTAACAATCCTTTCACTATTCAAATTTTTTGTCTATGTACCTTGATCTCCAAACAGCAACAGAGTAACATGTTTTGGAAACCAGTCCCTAAGCAATGAATCATTAAACAAGCAAGTGAAATCCATTATGAAGGGGAGGGTTATGCTCCTGAGCAAACGTTTCCCCTATCAAACTCCTGAGTATATATGAAACAACTTACCTTAGAACTATATACCACACTCTCTCATCATTCATCTCAGACATGAAATGTGGTGATGAAGGCTTGAGGTGGTGGTAGCAGGGACAGAATTCCTGAGAGGGAGAACCACTGGGAAGATGTCCTTGCACTGCATACACCAACCCATGTATTATGATTCAGTAACTGTCTCAATTGGAAGTGGAGGAATTTTCTTAAGCCTTGTGAAAGAGTTACCCAATATTAGCTGGGTGAGAGGCCTCTTTTCCCCTATACATTTCTGTGCAAACATGTTAAAGATCTGTCATTAATGAGGGCCACAGCCTTGTAAAATTCTTCTGTAAACTCCTCGGTTCTAAAACAGCATGTTAAAAGGGATAGTTTGTTTCCGTCTCTTCCTGACAGAGTTTTTCTGCTCTGAACTGCATGTCTCTCATTGGGCAGATCTACATAATTAAGCAACTCAGTCACACTTTCAGTTTCTTCAAAGCTAACACTGTTGGCAAAATTCACGATTTTCTGCTGAATATGGAGCATTATTTCTGTCCGCTCATATCTGAAAATATATGCTTCCACTTCAGCCATACCTTACCCAAAACACCATTCACTATTGTATATTTCTTATATTTCCACCACTCCCTGATGGGTGGCTCAACCCCTCTATCTGCACCTCTGAGGAGCTTGCAGGATGTTCTCCTCAAGTCATATACTTTGAAGGTAGCAAACCCCTTCTGATCCATGGGTTAAAACAAGGAAGTTGTGCTTTTAGGGAATAGCTTCATCCTAACATTTGGGTTCATCTCAGGTGTTGAGGATGGTCTGGCACACCGTCAAGAATAAGCATTGCTTTACTGGCTAAATTTTTCCAAGCACAGTGACCATCCACAGGTGGACAATGAGATCCAAATTCATGAACAATTCTTTTGTGACCCAAGCCTTCTGGGTAGAATGCCAAACCACAGGTAATGCTGCCTTGACATAGCTCTGGAATTTTCTGAATGAAACACTAGCAAGAGCTTGAGCTTTAAAATCTCTCTCAGTATTCCCAGCCAGTTAATGCATTAAGCAATCATTGGCTGAACCCTGGAACACTTTCTTCTTCCTAGCTGATGAATGTCATAGCTGTATTCCTTTCTAAAATAAGCCAATCTCAACAACATTAAAGACTTACAAATGAGTGTAACCTCCTGAGTTGGTAGTTTTCCTATGTTATGCTGGTCTAAGGCTCAATCATACTAAAGATTTAATAACGTCGTTTTTCTTTTAAACTGACAGTGCCAGAACACCTTATTTCACCAATAATGAGAGCTTTGTGGAAGATGAAAGCTGGCAAGGCAGCGGGTTTGGATGGTATTGCAGTAGAATATATTAAAAAAGGGGTGACTGTATTGTTGACTAGTTGGAAAGGATATTCAATCTATGTATGGTTCATGGTGAAGTGCCTGAGGATTGGCGGAATGCATGCATAGTGCCACTGCCTTTGTACAGATGGATTTGTAAGTAGCATTTATGGATCTGGAGGATGCATATGATAGAGTTGATAGAGATGCTTTGTGGAAGGTATTAAGAGTATATGGTGTGGTAGGTAAGTTGCTAAAAGCAGTGAAAAGTTTTTATCAAGGATGTAAGGCATAAGTATGGGTAGGAAGAGAGGAAAGTGATTGGTTTCCAGTGAATGTCGGTTTGCGGCAGGGGTGCGTGATGTTTCCATGGTTGTCTGATTTGTTTATGGATGGGGTTGTTAGGGAGGTGAATGAGTGAGTCAGTTGTTGTTCCCTGATGATACAGCACTGGTTGCTGATTCGTGTGAAAAACTGCTTAAGTTGGTGACTAAGTTAGGTAAAAAGTGTGAAAGAAGAGAGCTGAGAGTAAATGAGAATAAGAGCAAGGTAATTAGGTTCAGTAGGGTTGAGGGCCAAGTTATTTGGGAGGTAAGTATGAATGGAGAGAAACAGGAGAAAGTGAAGTGTTTTTGATATCTGGGAGTGGAT
>JAUTXX010100685.1:0-11878 GCA_032273605.1 Panulirus laevicauda
GCTTCATAGACTAGTTCAACCAACAGACACTATATTCTCCTCTATATACTACGCTGCTTCAACTTGCTCTATCCCCTGAACTTTGTTTCACTCAGAACTAGAATATCAAGGTTCCTTTCCTCAAACTGGCTAACTCTTTCTTCCTTATTCTTATCTTGGTTACATTCACACACATTCAGATGCCCTAGCCTGAGCCTTTGAGGAGGATGAACACTCCTTGCTTAGCTCATTCTTCTGTTCCAACTTTAGAAACTGATGGACAAGAAGGGGATTGTATCCAAACACCTGCTCTCTAACCTCTAGTTGTCTTCTACATGCAGGATGCAGAAAAATTTCACAAATAAAATCAATGGACTAGAGCATATGAAAGATTAAAGGAACTAAGATAACAGATTCTAAAACATTGAAGAGAGAGACAGTAGGCTCTTAACAGTACCCACCCAGGGTGGTACTACAATCCTGACTGAGGAACACTAAAGTGGTGCCTGGAACCATTTTACAACCACCATGTTAGGGATGCTGGCCTTGCTTATCAAAATGGGATTACCAGGCCAGTCCTACCACTTTCTTCTTACAAGCACTGTATTTACTAACACTATTATTATGCATGATCGCTGTTTCCTGCATCAGCAAGGTAGTGACAGGAAACTGACAAAGAAAGACCCATCCACTTAAATACACACATATATACATACCTCTCAGCCATTAAACAACATCAGTCTAATATCTCTCCAAATACCTTACTTCATTCATGTTTCTGGTTCAAAGTTGGTGTTTGTGCTTATTCCAACATCAATACACCTGTTGCATACCGTAATGAGCTCAAGTCCCTAAACTCTGATGTTATATGGCTTGTGGTCTGTCTCCCAACTATCACACTTTTCCTGTTTTGTCTATTGCTTTCCTAATTCTACAAATTCTATATCTTTCTTCGACTATCTAAACTCTTGCCAGGATACTCCGGCATCCCCTCACCCACAAGCTGAGATCCTCTACTTAGGGGATTTCAACATTCACCAAAGGGAATGGTAGAATTCCAATCATATGAATGGTGGGAGGATTGAAGCCCTCCTGTTCTCCATTCTCAAAGATCTAGAGCAAATCATCTCTCACCATATACATATTCCTGACTGCTGTTACCACTCTCCTAATATTCTGGATCTGTTCACCTCTAGTCCAACCCATTATAACTACATAATCTTGCCCCAATTGGTTCATCTGATCACATTCTCATAAATGTATCTATTTCAACAGCAACTCACCCTCCAGCAGCACCTTCAAAGCATAAATATTGGCATCTCAACAAAGGTGACTGGAAAAACCTTGGAAATTTCTTTTTTTACTTTCCTTGGGTAAATTATTGTCTAAAGTGGTGATGCTTCTTTCTCCACTAGATGCATAGCAGAGGTAACTGTTGCAAGAATGGAAGCATTTATCTTCTCTTCTTCCAAGCCAATCTCTTCTCCAAATCCACTGTTTAACCATTCAAGTTCTGAGGCCATTCAGGTAAGGGATCAGGCTTACTGGGCTTGGAAAAACTCTCCTTACTCCAACTCCCATCCAGCATGTATCGCTGCCCATAAAGCATTCCCTTATACAAAGGAAGTGTCATAACCTCTCCTTGTCAACCACCGAGAGGTCTTTCTGGTCTCTGGCTATGTGCACTGCTGACAACTGCTGTTGCTATACCTTTCCTATACTTCCATTCTGACAGTACTACAGCTATCTTTCCCATACACAAGGTAACTCTCTTTGGTTCCCATTTCTCCTTAAGTTCACCTTGAATGACTTTAATATTCCTTTACTCTCTGACGCTCCTCTTATAAACACTACCCCCTCTCCATAATCTCTTTTCTGACTGTCAGAAAAGCACTTCTCTCTCTGGAAACATGAGTACTAAAAGAATGTGCCTCTAACTAGCACCTGTGCTTCCTTGTCTGTTCCATTTCTGCTTAAAACCAGAGTCTTTTCTTCTTGTTAGCATGTACTGGTGCATCCCATCGCTAAGAAGGGTGACTGTTATAATCCCTTAAACTAATGTCCTAGTACTCTGACACCTACCCTTCCCAAAGTCTTTGAATCCCTCAACTCCCATATCCTTAGACATCTTGAATTTCTCGATCTTCCCTCTGATTACCAGTATAGCTTCTCCTTTCTCCATCGACAGCAGTCTCTTTCAAGGTTCCGTCTCATCCCTTACACTTTTCTTTTTATCCATGATTCTCCGCTTTTCACAAACAACAAAATGCCTTAATATACTAACGACTCAACACTGCATTCTTCCACATCCTTTAATTTTGCTCCTTTTCCTCTCACTTGATCTGCATCTCATTTTGACACAACTTCCTCAATAAACTCAGATTCAGACAGGATATCTCGTTGGGGTAGACAAAATCTGGTGAAGTTTAATGCTTCCAAGACCCAGTTTCTACCCATCTCACTTTTGAAGATTCCTCACAACCTTCCTCTCTCCTGTGATAGTTCTGCAATTCCACCACTTAACTCAATGAGCATACTTGGTATCAACAAATCATACAGTCTTTCTTGGAAACTCCACATTACGGGTATAGCTAAGTCTGCCTCTTAGAAACTGGGAGTCCTGTTTAGATGTGGAAATTTCTTTTCTTCAGAACACTTGCATGGAGTATTCCTCTCACATCTGTGGGATGGTTTTAGCTCTGCAGCCTTACTTCACAGAATTGAGTTGAAAAAAGTCCAACTTATACACTCTCCCAAGCTAACTTCAAAACTTGATGTGCTTGTCCTACACCACAATGATGGTTCACTTTTCCTCTTCTTAAGCTATCATTTTAGTTTTTGCTCTCAAGCTGCCTGCTAGTGTGTCCCCATCACTAGTTAGAACAATCAATGCTCGGCAAGCTGTTGCATCAAATTATCACCTTGTGGTTGATGGCAACTCAAGGGTGAGCTGTTGTGATATTTGTTTCTTTTCCTACACCTTGAAGCTTTGGAACTCTCTGTTATCTCATGTCCTTCCCAATAACTATGACCTGGCAAATTCTAAAACTAAAAAGACAGGTTTTTCACTTCCTCCAAAGTTTGTAAATACTTTTCTTTATCTCTTTTCCTATCATAATCCTCTCTGTATTTCAAACAAGGCCTGGCCCTGAAGTGGAGTTTGGTAGGAGACTGGAGCCTCCAAAATAAAAAGTGGAGAACGAATAGAAGGCTTCAAAAATAGTGTTTTAAACCTGAGAGTAACATTGCAAAGCAGATGTAGAATTTTTCACCAGTCTTAAGTATGTCCTGGAAAATGCCAATAACAATTCAGAGAGAGATACACAGTTACCCAGCAAAGAGGTTGGAGTAATCATTCATACGATATCTGGAGAGGTAAGACATATGCATGAAATAACTGCAGAAACATGAAAAAACATTAGACTCTTGGTTAAAGACAATATTACTCTAGATGATCCAAGGATAGGTAACCATAATAGTGAAAAAAAGCAACATACAAGCAAAATAAGTGATGGAAAAAGAGGAAGTAGTCAAGAGAAACATTGGTATTCAACACAAATATCAAGCAGTGAGTGCTATGAGCAAGTCCTGCTGTCACAGCAAAATTTCGATGTAGGTACTCATAGGAAGGTACTCTATCTTTCACTCAATCACTCTCTCCCTCTATCTATATACATTTTTCACTTTCTCACTAACCAATGATGCTGGTGTGCACAACTGTGGTTTAACAAAGAGGATGTTGCATGTAAGAGGTAAGAGTGAGATGCCATTTTTTGTTATACAGTTCTTTAGAACAGGAGTATTAGGTAGAAGTAGTCAGTAGGTACATTAAGTAGGAACCTCTGCAAACACTGTGTTAGACTTGCCCCCTGCCAGTGGCCTGTTAAGGGTGAGGTACTAAAGACTAAGAAGGGCACTGGAGTTCACTAGTTATGGAGATTCGATAGCCATAACCACCCCCTTTGTGGAAGCTCCAGAAGAGAACAGGCATGAGATATAGACTGCCTGAGAGATAAATTTTGCTTCCCAATTAGGGTTGTTAATGAGCACCTTTGGTTGTGAGTAAATATTTGTATAATATATGAGACCAATAGTTTTGACTTGTTCAAAAATACACAAGGGCATTTACTTTGTGCAATGTGGCATGTGGATGGAAGGAGCTCTCCCACAATGGTTCCTGTATGTCTATGCTTGTTTGTTCAATTTAGGGCACTCAGGACCATAACTTATTCTAACTGCTTCAGAAGAATGTGGCACTTTTTTCCCCCATTTTCTAAAGACCTCTAAAGGTCCAAAAAATTTTTGACTTTGAATTTGCAATACATACGGTAAGATTTTTTCCTGTTTACACTGGCATGTGTTCTTAAGCATGTTGTACCAGCAAGGAAAACTGCCTGCACTCTAGTACCATTCAAATATCATCAAATTATATTTTACCAGCATACAGACAAGTTCAGAGAAATACTCTTAGGAAGTCTTGTTATACCAAAGAAGTTATTTTTTTTTCTTCTGGTATTCTTCTGAGACCCTATTAATTTGTCAGTAATCTATACTTATGATATCTAAATTTCATTCCTTCATCACTGAATGTAATACATGTAAAACTTCCAAAATTCTGTAGTTTCTTAGTTAATGCATGAATTGATTACTATCTACATATTCAGAAAATTTGAAGTCAAAATGAGTGAAATAGATAAGAGGTCTTACCTCCTACCAATTATTACAGATGGTGTTCAAGACATTCAAAATATAACTGAGAAATGGATGTTGTGTTTTACATTTTACATACATTTTTACTAAAGACTCTTCATTAAGTTCCTCCCTGATAAGTGAAAAACATGAGAAAATAGCTGAAAATGGGAGTGTACTGGTGAGGCATTCTTCCTAATAGATTTCCATAAGTTTCTTTAATTTCTCCCTAAGTAAGGTGATAAGAGTATCACGTTTCTTGGCTGTTGTTGAGTTCACTGAAGGTAAGGTCATTAGGCATTATAACTCTAAGATCTTTCACACTGTTCACCTAGTTAATGTTAGTGTTGGTGTCTGTCCAGTAACCTCTATTCTTTTTGATATATGATTTTCATTTTCCCATACCAAGAGATGAAACTTATCCCTTTTGAAAAGCATGTTCTAGTTGGTCCAATTTTATAAAGACCTAGGTTATGTCTCTTTGTAGCTTTTCAGCATCCTTTATTAATGTTGATTTTCATACTTATTCTTCTATCGTCTGCAAAGGATGATAGGAAACTGTGCTTTGTGCTTGCATTAGTGCCAGATATAAGAATGATGAAAAAGAGAGGCACATGTAAAGTTTCTTAGAGAACTAAGTTTTTTAAGGAGGCCCTCAATATGGCATGGTTCACAACTGTGTTGTGATGTTAGTTAAAAGGTTGAGCATTCATTCCCTAATCTTTCTGGTTATTCTCATCACTCAGACTTTTGTTCAATAAAACCATGGTCACATTTGTCAAATGCTTTTTACAATGTCTGTCTGAATAACCTCTGCATTTTGTTTGTTTTCCAGAACTTCAAAAATCCTATCACAGTAGTCACACAACTGAGTTGGGCAAGATCTTCCAGCCCTGAAACCATGTTGTCCTGGGTTATGTAGACTGTTCATTTCTTTAAATTCAGTTAGCATGCCTTTTAGGACTCTTTCAAAGATTCTAATAATGTGCAATAATCATGCTATTAGTTAATAATTTTTCAGGATAGCTTTGTTTCTATCTCTGTAGAGTGGGGCAATGTGTGTCAGACTCATACTCTCAGGAGTGATGCCAGAATCAAGACCTTTTCTCCAAAGGATATCAAGTACTCGTGCATGAGGTGTTTTCCAGTTCTGAGCATGGGAATACTTTCAATGGCCCTCTCAAAATCTTGTGCTGAGGTGGTAGTATCTACATTGTGCAATATCTACATTGTGTAAGAAAAGTCTGCGAAGTCATTTAACTTTGAGGTGGTTTTTGGTTTTATGAATACTGATTCATTCTGCTTTTTTAGTCTCACTCGTCTCCTGGTAGTCATCTGTTCAAATACCTTGTTTTTTGACAGTTAATGGAGTTGTGGTCCTGGACCGGCATTTCACATATCAACAAAAGTATTTTGGCTTCTTATTTCATTAATGGCTATATCCTCTCCATCCTTTTTCCGTTTCATATGAAATTTTGAGTTTATAGTCTATATCCGATGATTCATTTGACTTTTTTTTTTCCTATTCTGGCAGCAGTGTTGTTTATTTAAGTCTGCTTTTCTTTGATGCCTCCCGTGAAGTGTTCATCTTTCTTCCTATACCCATGGCCTTCTGTACTTTCTTCTTGCAGACCCATATCTGTTGTATATTTGGAGTATGAAAATGGTCATGTCATTTACAAACTCCTCCTTTGTTTTGATACTCACCTGGGATTATCATTGTGTCACAGATATTTCACTGATCATATTTTCCCATTTTATCCATTTACTACTAAAGTAAATTACTGAATACACTTCCATTATTACATGTATTCTGTCTTGGTGGTCTAGCATAAAATTTTCTTCTTAGTTCAATAAGATAGTGTTAATAGTACATTGTTTGAGATGGTGATGTCACAAATTAGGTCCACAATGTTATTTCTGCTGGTTGGCTTTGTAATTTGCTGACTAAGGGGGAATTTTTCACATCATCTTGTAACTCTTTTCTGCAGCTGTTCATCCAAGTTGCTTCAAGTGTCAGCAGTTTCAGCAACGATATTATTTCCTGCATGTCTCAATTTAATGTATATTTGGTTGAAGTCTCTTAAAGCAAATATACTTGGGACTGAGTTTCCAAGGAGGTCAAGACATGAATCTGTTTCTTTATATGTTCAGTAAATTCTAGGGAATTTGCATCTGATGATCTACAGATTAATGCTACATATGCTGGATGGGGAAATTATTATTTTTTGAGCTTGTTCATAAGTCAGGAGTTTGTAAGTAAAATGTTCATAACTTAGAGACTTCCAGTATGGTATATATCTTAACATCAATCATTTGCAGTAGAGGAAATGGTATTACTGGGTAGAGAAGTTGTATATACATATGAGTGTAAGGAAACTATAAAACTGGTGTAGTAAAGTGCATAAATATTGCATCATACCGTGAGAGAGGCATCATACGGCTGGCAGAGTCAGCCATGGCAACGGCCCAGGCTTGCCTGAAAAAATATTTATCTGTGAGCTTTGTCACAAACCTGAGAATACTTCTACCATAATGCCTTATATATTACGAGTTTTAGAAAAAATAACTTTCATATGACATGAGTTTTTCTAAGTCCCACAATGTGGGTAAATATAAATTAGAGGGGCCACTGCAGTCAATGGGTTAAAGAAATATTTTCTTGTCTGGGAGACCAATCTGGTGAAAGCATTAAGGTGAAATAATTGTTTTTTCTCACTGGCTACAAATCTTTCTTATATTAAACACTGTTTTACAAAATCATTTGAACAATACTTTAACAATTTTGATGACATACTTTTGGTTATTTAAGTAAATTTCGACCTTCAGCTTAAAGTTTTACAGGGTTTAGTCAAAACTGATCCAATTTAGGTACTAACTCTTGTATTTTCTCAAAGATGGAATAAACCATGCATAAAAATTTACGAAAAATACAATATAGCGTATCATTTTACTGATTATAATTCAGTTATTTTGAAGCAAACATGATCCGTAACATTCGGGAGGATGTAATTATTTTCTCCAATAATTTTCAAAATTAGTAGACAATATTCAACTCATACATTAAGTAAGAACCTACTGAAGCGAACTATGTATGAAAAATATGAAAAATACAATCTAATGCACCATTTAATCAATCATATCTTGAATGTTTTGAACTAAAGGGGTGCGCATGACCAACAAGTAAGAAATACATGGGTATTATTTTGAATTTATATTTTGGAGGTCTCTTAATTTTGGCCAATCAATTTTTGGAAACTGTACATGTAATGTATTGACATTTTCTATCTCCATTTTCTTTCCATTCAAACACACTAACTTTCCAAGACTCCCTATATCAAGCACATCATCTTCTTTTAATCTAAATTCATATCAGATTCTATTTACCAGAACATTTCCAAATGCCTTCACTGCAGGCTTTCTATCTTCATCCCATAAACATCACTGTACATTTGGTATACATTTTTCCTTTCTTTAACAGTTTTCTAGCATCATCTAAATTCCACACCATTACTTTCAATTCTACCCACAATCTCTTTCACATCATATCATTAACCCTGAAAATGATCTGAACTTCAAATGACAATATCAAGGAGGGATACTCTGGATCTCATTTAGGGATTTAATTGTTCCACCTTTCATTCGAATTCCCAGCTGATGTTTGATTCCACCACTTCTGCAGTATAATATGAAAAGGGGCTCCTGAAATTACTTATCTGCTCTTTCCTTAGAAGGAGTTTTAAACTCATGGGAGCCCCAACTCTTGAACATTCTCTTCTATTGTACAAGCTTTGTAGCCTTTGAACACTATTCACATTCACCACCACCTCATTTGGTTTATGGACTGTTCCATTCATCTACCTTCCTCAAATATAAAAGCATTTCTTTATATCTTTTTTAACATGTTTCTTTCTTAACTTCATGTCATATCCTCTAGTTGTACTATACCTACATCTTTCACTTAACAGCTCACTGTCTACATTATTAAAGTGGCATAAAAACTTAAAGGCTGCAATACTGTCACCACTCACTATTCCTTCTTCCATGGTGGGCAAATATAAGACTTCTAGTCTTTCATAGTGACACAGCACTCTTAATCCTAGTTCAATCCTAGTAACATCTTTGTTACCCTCCTCTAGATCTTCTCTATGTGCTCTTTGTGCCGCTTTAGATGTGGTAACCAAGACTAAGAAGCACATTCTAGTCTTGAACTTATGTATATTGTGTGAATGGGTTGCTAAAGGTTTCCTTGTCCATATTCATGAAAGCCATTCTTGTATTTTGTGAATAGGCTGCTAACGATTTTTTTGTCCATATTCATGAAAGCCATTCTTGTATCTGCCAGCAAACAAATTTTCTCCTTTAATACTCTCCAAACGTGGGATTCTGGCAACAGGTTAGAGATAGCGTCAAAACCAAATCCCTTTCATACACAACAACATTCTAGATAGTATTCATATTCAGGCCACTTCCTCATTGCTTTAATTTGCTTGAGTTGGATTCATCAACTAATTATTAGACCAGCTTTGAAGGGTGTCTAGGTCCCCTCATGAGATGTAATGCTCCTCACTTTTCATTTCCCTCATAAGCACTGTAACATCTGCAAGAATACTCAGGCACATAGATCAAGAACATTATAGTCCTACAACAGAACCCTGCGGCACTCCACATGTTATCTTCACCCATTTCAAGACTACTTGTCCAAAATGTATCTACTGTTCCCTTTCACAAAGATAATATTCTAATCCTCGTGATCCAGCTTTTTAATCAGTCTCACATGTGATAAAGTATGAAATGCCTCTGGCAGTCCAGATACAAACAATGCAACCAGCTTCTATTTTGTCTTAGACTGAGCTCTCTTTCCCAAAGAAATCTAAATGGTTCATTACACATGATCTCTTTTCCCAAAATCCATCTGTCCCTGACTTGGATAATTCTTTGTCAGTAGAAAGTCAAGCTATTAGCTTTAGTATCTGACTACTATTAGCTTTAGTATCTGACTATCCTTTTCAGAACCACACTCATCAGGGAGACTGGTCTGTAGTTCAGTGCCTCTTCCTAGTCTTTCTTACAGATAGGAATGATGTTTACTTCTACTCCCTTGGCACTTTGCCTTTCTTTAATGACATCTTGAACAGTATTTCAAGCATTAAGTCAACAGTATACAACTTCAGAGCATATGGAGAAATTTAATCATGCCCATGAGTCTTATTTGGATCAAGACCTTTTTGAACTTTGTCTTTTCTAGATACCTTAATATTTTTCAAAACCTCCTCCCCCTCCCATTTCACTGGTTTGGAGCTACATTGTCTTCCATGTGAAATCACTTTTGAACCTACTTCTCAGTTCCTTACATCATCATCTGCGATTCTTCTCACTGGAGATACACTGTCAGATGCATGACAATTAACTCCAATACACAAATACCAATAATTCATCCAATTCCTATACAGGATTGAAAGTATTTGATGATGGGCTGATATACTTTTGTGAAATATCACACATAATTCATTATAAAATAAAATGCCACTCTTGTCTTCTGCCTGTAGACGAGATGAGGAAGTTGCAATATGTATGACAACTAACCCCATATACAGTCCCTAATAACTCATCCATTTCCATGGCAGGACAGAACTTGTTGGCTTTTGGGGTAATGTATTTTTGGGAAAATGCCATACAATAAAAATCAAGTCCTCTCTTGTTTTCTCTCTGCAGACATAACGAGGAAGTTGGGATACATTTTCTGGGATTAAAGTTCGATTCACCCAAAAGATTGTGCCGTGATTATGGAAGGCATGATGAAAAATGGTGGTGGCGGTGGTGTGCGTGTGTGTGTGATCATACCACAGAACAATACCATTCTGCCATACTTCCAGCCTTCTCTGGGAGCAAACAGATGGCCTGAAAATGCTATTATCCATGAGAGTCAAGGGCAGACTACCACCACAACCAGAAAAAATATCAAGCTTTTAAGTCACTCACATATCACCAGAGAGAGAGTGCACATTATGTCACTTTGGTGTGATGCCACAGTTACATACCCATTAATGAAGTAATTTTTTGAATAACAATATTCATATTAGTGTTCATACTTTTCATGAAAATCAAGGATTTCTTTTTTCAGTCTTGTATAATGTTCTACTTGTGTATATGATGTGCATGTTTAAAAGGAGAGCACTTGAAGGAAGTGCCTTAGGCAGCTGTGAGTAGACATACCAGCTGACAGAACTTTGGGGCTTAAGTCAAAAGATGGAAAAGGGACAACGATTTTGGGCATATCAAAGTGTGAAAAAGAAAAGTCAATGTCCATACAGAGAAAGATGGGTTAAGTCTAAAGGTATAGCATTCCCTAGCATTGTAAAGATATGAGACCTGGGTCTTGAATGCAAAGGAAAGGAAGACGGTGGCAACACTATGAAATGCCTGAAACGAAAGATACAAGATCATGTGATAAAGTTGTGAATCTAACCTGATCGAAAGGAATGATCAGACTGTGCTGACATGCTCTGAGCATCTGGAGAGGATAAGTGAAGAAAGAGTGAAAAAGAGGGTATATGAGCTGAAAGCAGAGGGAGCAAAAATTGGGAAGACTGACAAAAAGGAAAGCTGGAATAAAAACATTGTGAGGTATTAAAACATACCCATTAAGGCGGGGGAGTGGCATGCATTTATTACACAAAAATAATTGGAACGATGTGGTATGTGGGGTGACATGCTGTTAATGTGCTGAATAAGGAAAAAGAAGCATCAAGATAAATAATGGAGCATGTAGGGCTCAGCTGTGGAAGGTATATGCTTATTTTGATAAATCTTAAAAGAAAAGCAGACTGGAAGTGAGCAAATTGTGGCCAACTGTTTGCTTGTTCCTGAGAGTACCTCATGAATGTAAGACAGGCAATTCAGTACCATAAAAAAGATTAAATAAAAATAAATAAGTAAACAGTATATCCTCGCCTCTCTCCTGTCAAAATCAAACTCATTACTTCCCTTACAAGCTCAACTCTACAATAAAAACCCTTCTTTACAGCATATATCATATCCTCTCCACAAACCCACAAGTATTACCCAATTCTACAAAGTGGCTTATCAAAAATAAAGGATTGGAAACATACTGTTATCCTTTCCCTAAGCTGATTCACATACACATGCCCAGAAAATCTTTTAAGTATATGTTTCACTTTATCAAGTGACTTTGTTCCTGTTATATTTC
>JAUTXX010100795.1:0-13538 GCA_032273605.1 Panulirus laevicauda
CTCCCCGTCATGGGTGCGATGTCACCACCAGCCAATCGCACAATGTTTACAAGGACATATGGGATGTACGATACTTAGGCAATACGTACGATACCGTTTCTTATTTGGCATCTGACACGTTTTCTTCATGTATATGATTTTCGTACAAAACTTTGGACTGAGTATCTATAACATATACAGACATTTAGATAATTTACTTGGATGTATGATGATTTATTATCTTTGCTCTTATGATACACTATACCATTTATGATTACATCTTTGTACACTACATTAGCTCATTAACTTTATCATAAGCTTATCAGAGACAGTGTTCATGCAAGTTTTTTTTTATTGTTTTTGCAACATGAAATGTTTTGATGATTATCTCTGTTGTTTGATGTAATATGTGTTCATAATCTCCGCAGTTTGTTAAGGTAACTTGTACCCTCTTATCTCAGAAGCAAGGGAGATTAGTTTATTATGAACGAAGATTGAGTGAGACCGCTATTGAACGCATTGAGACACGAAATATCTTATTTTTCTGTTTCTCTAATGAAAATGTATCTAATGTGATAAACTTCTCTGATATAAGAGGAATGATAGCAGATGTTATGGTTGACTTGAACATCGATTTCTTGTAAATCACTCTAAGGTTTCCTACACGACTAGAGCAGTAATCATCAAGGCAGTTTCACCATAGATGAGGTAAAACTGGAAGAGAAAATATCTACTAAAGGAAAAAGAGCATGATCAATACAATCAAGGAAAATCAGTTTCTCGAAAATCTCACAATAAAATGTTAGTTTGATATTATAAGTATGAAAAGGGTGAGGACAATGTAGATAGTTACTGTTGAAGAATTTTTTATTAGTATTTTTGAAAAAGAAGTAGAGGGAGTAGCACCAAAATTTACGGCAAAGAAATAAGATGGACGTCCATATAATTCAGCGTGAGGTCACACATAAGGTAATTAGGGAAATCAAACTCCTATTCAAGCAGTTACTGAGATGCAGAAAAATACCAGATTTGAAAAGAGCAAAGTTTTGAGGAAAGGGATGAACAGTTGGAATGGCTGCAGACCAACTGCCGCTCCTGGGGATCGAACCCGAGCACCCCGGGTAACGCTTCCACGGTAGCTCATTTCAAGTTAATAAGATGTTGAAGGTATGAAAGAGAAATGTGTGGTTCTAAAAGATTATTATTATAACACGCTGAAGCGACACATGGTAGTTAAAGTTTCACCCAAATGAGTATGAATTTATGAGTATTAGGCGAAAAAGATGGTATTAACACGAAATAGAGAATGGATTGGAAGGTTACTGCAGAGACATTATATTAATGACCAATGCAAGAAAATTGATTGACGTAGACATTCTTGTCGACTTCCCAGTTTATAGAACGTATCAAGGGAACAGACTGGGTTATTCTGATCACTATTGTTTTTGACCTGGATAATCTCATGAATTCATTTCAATGTTTCAACATATAATTATTACCGGAGAAAATTGGTAAACCAATAAGATTCCATTGATATTTTCACCTCTGAGGAGTACGTGTAGTCTTACGTCTGTATCTATATGCTAGAGTATATATTTGAACGTTGGGATGTATATTTAAACATTTGAATGTATATTCTAATGTTACAGAACAGTTTTATTGAAAATGTCACCTGAAGCTCAACATTTGGTTGACTATCGTACGATTCACGCACCGGACCACAACATTGAAAGTTGATGGGCGTCCCGTGATCAACAGCTGAACCTAATTCCATGGCGGCAAGTGACGGTAATATGTTAATTTTAAGTAATGGAATTGATGCATTGGTTATCCCTGAATCAGGGAATACATATATTTGATTATGATTCAAATTTGTAGGTACTTCACTTGCCCTTTTCTCAAGCAAGAGATGCGATGTGCTACTAGTGCAGAATAACTCATCATAGATACAGGCTATCCAAACACGTTTTTTTTGCCTTTAAGATAAATCCTATGTATTGTCAGAGTGATATATTAACCTAGATTATTACATTATTGCGGGCTGTGGCTTTCGTATCCTAGATGCAGAATTTGTTTGCCATCCTCACAGGGAAATGATAATGTGACGTTCAGGTCCTGTATCCCCGGTCTGGATAACGTGCTATGTATTTGAGACTATACGTATATCCTGCAGCCTAGTTGTATTCATATTCTGTATTAACCTGATAGCTGATTGGTATTTTGGCAAATTGTTTTTGATTTGTACAATTTGTACCCTTATTTATAATTGAGATCCAATCTCACTGCCGTCAAAATGTCATTTGATATGCAGTTATTATATTGCATCGAGGCTGAACGATTGAAATTTTATCTTAATTGCAACACATTCGCCTTGAGTTTCATATCCACACCATTTTAACATTTAGGTTCATAATTGCTCTTGTTTATGACAGGTGAAAGTATATATACTCTAGTCTTACATATAAAGTGGGCAGGGTGTGAAGAAAAAAAAATGAGGAAAGTATTGATCTTTTGTTTTGTTTTGAAGATACAAGAAAAGTAGGTGAAGATTAACTTCATGGATGTAGCAGTTTGATTGTGTGAATACTGATGAAAATTATTTCTTTTTTACAGTTCGTAGACCATCATTATACTTGGTGGTAACTTTAACTATTGTATTATGTCCAAGTGAGGAAGGCTTTAAAGATCTGGGATGAAGATTAGCTTGATTTATCATAAAGTGTTGGTAATATTTTAGTTGTATTTGCCTTTGAGGTGTAAGTGTCGAACTGAGTGTGCATTCAGAAAAAATTCTTTTTGAGCTTTTTCACCCAAAAACTCACTGAAATAATTTTTTGAGCCTAAGCTTTTTGTGACTAACAAAGTATTTTTCGAAAAGATATATTCTATAACTATCAAATAGAAGTCAAAACCGTCATCCTGTGAATGCACACCTCTGCATACAGAACTGCATCAACTGGACAAAAGCAAACCACTATACTTGCATGTCTTGTAATTACATGTGCTGTAGATTGTGATGTTCTTTTCGCTCTTTAATGGTTTCGTAATCTAACCCACCATCAGTTCCCTAATCACTTTTGAAGGAGGCTTTGAGATATTGGGACCCCTAACATTTAAGAGAGCAGATGTGCATGGGTTAGAATTAATTTGATTGAAGTGGTATATGGGTAATGTGCTGTCAGTTAATTGAACCAGGGCATATGAAGCAGTTGTGGTGATCATGGCATAATCTGTGTGGTTTTGCTGTGTATGGTGTGTGCTGGTTTCAGTATGTATACTTATGTCAGCCAGAGACTGGATGCATGTAAATGAGGCTAATGTTTGTTTGTTCATGTTGTTACCTTGCTTAGCCAGGAGAGGAAAATCAGTTAGGTATGAAAAAAATATTGTAATATATTCTTTATTCATATTTTTTTCTATTGTTGATCACAAAAAGCATATCTGCTGTGAGTAATATATTAGGAAATAATTAGTTATAATGTAGTTGTACAGTATAGATCATATTGTAGCAAATTCTAGGGTTAATTTTTGTTATTGTATCTATCGTTTTGAAAGTAGAATTGGGGAAACTGCAGCAGCACTTGTCCCTACTGCGTGAACAGTATGTACGACTACAAGAGCGCCACACAGCCCTCGAGCAACAACATGCCATTGCTACTGCAGGCTCCCAAGCCACAGAGGGGGAAGATTCCTTTGTTACAAGACTTCTGCGATTTGTAGCTGACTTATATGACAAGGTACAAAATTATGTTTGAGTTATCTTCTCTTCTGCCTCACAAAAGCCTGTGTATGCAGCAATATCCTGCACTGATTTTGGATTGTTTACTATAGCTGCTGATCAACAAGTGTTTAGTTAGTGGCTGAACAGCAGTTGAACTAACTTGTGTACTGACCTCCCTATATCATAATAGGGGTTACATTCATAAAAAGACAAGTAACTAGATTTGGTCAAAGGGAAGATACGTTTCCGTTGTAAAAATGGAGGTGAGATTTTCGATCCTTGCCAGTGCTAGACCTCCATTTGAGAAAAATTCTGTTTTCCTGGACTGTTGATCTTGTAAACAATGAAGGTGTATGGACAAATTATTAGCAACATAACCTGTTTCTACCATTGATATCTTACATTACAAGCTTAAAAGGATTTTTACTTCTTAGTTGCATATTAGGTTCCTTTTATTATTCTTAAGAATTATTTGCTTTTAAACAACATTTGAAGATGTTTGTATAATGCATTCCACCAAAATAGATAAGCACCATTTAGTAACACTGTGGTTTGCACTTCTCAGGTTTTCTTTTGCTATACTTGTATGTAGATCTTTTGTTTTGTATTATCCCACAGTTTATCATATGTATTTTTCTCCTATTTTAGTAATTTGATAAGTTTTACTGTATTACTTTATGACCAGTGTAGAATAAATCTCTTCCTTCTTTTCAGACATACAAGTATTTTAGTGTTGGTGTTATCTTTTTTTCTTTCTTAATATCTTTTATTGGTAGGTAAACAAGACTTGAACATTTTTGTTAATGTATTTTCAGTAGGAACATATTCATACTAAGTGAATTTTTATGGAAGTAACAATACTATGGTAGTACGGATAGGAGAGACTGTTTTATTAATATTTTGTGCCATTATAATAGCACGGTATTGGCTTATGTATTTCCTGATTTAGTGTTTGACCTTAAAGTCCATTAGTTACACAGTCAGAGTTTATTGCACAGTTTGATGATCTAGAGTACTGCCAATTCTTAAAAAGATTCCTTAAGTAAGAAAGGAAGATAATTCAGTGTGAATTTGTGTGTGTTCATTTTTGTCTTAGTAAGTGTTAAAGTAAGGGTATTCACTTATTATAAAGTTTTTCTCTGAGGCATAAACTTTTGCTTAGTGCATGGTAATAAGCAAAAGCTCTCATCCATATAAGACAACTATGGTATGGATGCCCGTGTGTATGCAGACATGTTTAGCGTGCAAGTAGTGGATGGTTGGATTGAATTGAATGACTGAATACCAGCAAATTTCAAAGGATTATGAGTCTGCTTGAATAGCATAAAAGTTTGAGACGGGGCCTTATGAGTGTAGAACTCTCGCCCCATTCTGTACATGTAGGTATCAAATAAGGAGACAGAGCCCTCTTGAGTGTAGAACTCTCTCCCCATTCTGTACGTATAAGTATTAAGTAAGGAATTACAGGCCTAAATGCCAAGGGTGCTCAGGTAGTTCCTCCTCTTCTTTATAGATGTGAACTAATTATTCTTGGGGATGGGGAGAAAGAATATTACCCACATATCTCATGCATGTTGAAGTAGGTGACAAAGGGAAGCAGGGGGGGGATGAGTTCCCTTAAAGCTCTTGTTATATTTGTCTCTTGTTATCTATCACATGCACTTTTTTATCATCTTAGATTATCACATACTTTGTTAAGGATGACATAAGGGATTAGTTCAAATGTTTGGAACAGCAAAGAGATAGAGTAGCTTCTTGTTCCTCATAGGAGGATGTTATTACTAATTCTTTTATATTCTTTTAAAAAAAATTTGAAGCATGGTATTGCATCAAGTTTTTCTTTTACCACTAGGAAAAATACAGTGATATGGCAGTACATCTTGGCAGCAGGGATGTTCGTGCTCACCGTTTTGTATTGGCTGCCCGGAGTGACAACTGGGGTGTTTCCTCCCTTGCTGACGTAGATTCACTAGGTAAAGTCTACATTGCTCCACATTTCTTGTACAATCCTCTTAGTTGTATGTAAGAGTAGCCTTTCTCTTTTTTTTATTAGATAATGAATCAGTGGATTGAATTTATGACAAGAGTCAAGTTTGTATTCAACAATGCCAAATTGCTTTTTTCTTCACTGAAACATTGTAGTGTGACTTAGCTTAACTTTTATGTCGTATGAACCCATATCTGCCTATCATTTGATTTTAGAATTATTGTATTGTGTACCTAATTAACTTTTCATTACTTTGAACATGTTTTTAACTTTAGACTGGAGTGCACTGGATGAGGAAGTTGGTGAGGCAGTATTGCGCTGGGTATACACAGACCACGTGAGTCTTCTGAATGATCACGACTTCACGCTGAACCTCATGCGAGTTGCTGCAGGCTT
Source organism: Panulirus laevicauda (assembly GCA_032273605.1). Taxonomy (NCBI): domain Eukaryota; kingdom Metazoa; phylum Arthropoda; class Malacostraca; order Decapoda; family Palinuridae; genus Panulirus; species Panulirus laevicauda. Next base: position 6,084 of record JAUTXX010100795.1, read on the forward strand.
CTCCCTCCGTCCTCTAATGAAGAGGTCAGACTCTTGCTTCAGACTTAAGACATTAGTATATTTACTTGAACATTCAGGAGGGTGAGAGGCGTGTTTGGGATTGAATGAATTTGATGAATATGGTATATAGAGAAATGATATGCTGTGTTTAGGCTAAAAGTGGGTACTCAGTACAGATAAATAGAAAGTTCAGAATAGAGAATTATGTGAGTTACATACTTCTGAATGATAGGTATAAGATGAAGAAAGGGTGTGTTTGTGGATTGATTACCTTAAACCCCCATGCATGTAGGGAAGAAAGAAAAGACTTGAAAACATTACATGATTACCGGTGGAAAACCAGCCTGGATATCAGTTTGTTTACTAGAACTATACTACCTTACGTCATTTAGGCAAAAGCTTTCTCCTAGTTTTCATTGATTTTAAAGTCATTCATTACCTCCACTTTTACAAGATTAAATTAACTCTTGTAACATAACATATTGTTACACATTAATTGTAAACTGATTGTTTTCTCTCTGAAAGGACAAAAGTAATGGAAATCACCTATCAATATATATTTCCCTTATATTCATTTATACTCTATGTTAACGTTATTGATATTTTTCCTCAGATGTGAGAAAGCATTGATGGGGTGGGTGACTGTGCGTAACTGTGTACGTCTGTACACCACAGCAGATGAAATTGGAGCTGAAACACTTCGGGACCATTGTTCAACCTTAATATCTACACACTGGGTAAGGATCAGCTGTCAGTTTGATGGATTATTATCACTGTATTTTTGTAATTTAACCTTTCTCTTTGTTTGTGATGCATTGGGACTCAAATGTTTATTATGGGAGATGGATCATCACTCGCATCTTTCTGGAAAATGAAATGCACCATTGTACTTTGTTGATGTTACAGGACAGAGGCACAGTAGTAGAAGCATACATTCAAATTTAAAAAGAATGCAGGTCATAGGGAGACTAGATTGTAATTGGTCATCATATTTTATGTCTGAAGAGTAGTCTGAAAAGCTAGATTTCTTCTTAAGAAAATATTTTTTCTTCTGGCATTGCTCATTCAAGCCTGAATTTGAACCTTTCTTACACATTGCTTGATGATAAATATATAGTGTGAAAAAAGTGGGAAAAAGTCCTCTAATAAGTTAGCAACAATATGCAAACTAAGTCTTGCAGGGAAAAATCCTCACGTGGTCCCCTTCTCTGTTCCTTCTTTTGGAAAATTAAAACCAGATTGGAGGATTTCTAGCCCCCTGCTCTCACCTCTTTTAGTATTATTTTAATAATAATAATCTAATAATAGATATATACATATATGTATTTTTTCATACATATTCGCCATTTTCCACATTAACGAGGTAGCGTTAAGAACAGAGGATATATTATATTTATTTATTATACTTGATGACCGTCTCCCACATCAGCAAGATAGTGCCAGGAAACAGATGAAGAATGGCTCATCTATTCATATATACATGAATATACATAAACGCCCTTATATGCACATATACATACTTATACATATCAACATATACAACATATACATACATACACATACACAGACGTACATACACACATGTACATACTCCTGCTTGCCTTCATCATTCCCGGTGCTACTCCACCCCACAGGAAACAGCATTGCTACCCCATGCATCTTTTACATTATTCAATTAATTTTGATATCTTATGTAACAATCCCCTATAGTGTAAATTTTTATGTCCTATCAGTGGAAAAAAAGAATTTGGTTTCAAAAATATGTAACTGATTTATAACTGTGGGCACTGGGGAATGCATGAAAGAAAAGAGATTACTGTGTGTAAGGCAGGGATGAGTGTGTTTGATGTCATAGTTGTCACAGTGGAGTTGCATAGTTTAGATTCATGGCTCCAAGTGCAGAAGAATGGAAGAAGCTGAATGTTTTGGAAATGAAATGTTAAGGAAAATAAGTGGTGTGAAGTTGATTGATCATGCAAGAAATGACCATGCAGGTGAGAGGTGTGGTAGATAATGATTGAGAATGCTGAATTGGTATGATCCTATTGAGAGGATGAGTGACGAGATACTGACTTGAGAATGCGTATGTATCTGAATTGGAGAGGACAAGGGGTAGGGGGGAATGTAACTCATTTTTCCTCTGTTATTTGCAACTAAGTAATCTGATTCTTTCTCTCCTTCCCAGAATGATTTCACTCCAGATGACTTTTCCCATATGTCTGCACCTCTTTTATATGCCATGTTTAAGGCTAAGACCAGCCACCCTCTACATGCTGCCATTAGACTCCAGCGAGAAGATGTTGTCTTCCTTTACCTCATTGAATTCGATGCCCAGGTATGTGAAGTGCTACTCATTCTTTTTTATCTGCATTGTGGATTGCTTTTTCATTTTTGAACTTGTTTGAGTATTTGTTGTGTACCTTAATGATTTGAACAGAACATGGTTGGTGGGAAGTAAGAGAAGAGAATGATAATGGTTGAATAACACTAATCTAGTAGGATTTTGAATGAGAATTTTATTTGTAGAGTGATGTAAATAAACTTATGCTGTGTTTACATTGTATTTTACAATGTCAGCATTCCTAACATTTTGTTTGAGGATGTTCTTTTTAGTTATTGAAAGAAAATTTTAAGCAGGAGAAAAAAAGATGAAAACCGTGGGAACTGCATTGAAAGTGAAATTTTGACTTTCACCACATCATTTATGATTGGTACCATTTAAGAATACAGTTGAATTCCATTTCTGTGAAAACCATTTTTATGAAATCAGACAATTTTGGGATATTTAAATAAAATGTTTAGAATCTGAAACAAGACCCAAAGTTTCAAATGTGATTCATTCCTGGTGAAATGTCCTGTTGCTGTGAGATCCCAGGATCTTGCACTTACATTGAAATCATCCCATAAAATCACTTTGCTCAAATGAAACAGCAGCTGATTTTTGTTAATACCCATGTACTTTTCAAGCTGAATTTTTTGAAAATGTCCAGTCAAGTCTTCGCTTGATGATGTACTATATATCTATTTATATCTCTGACACCTATTCCCTTTAGGAAATCCATCAAGGGTAATGCTTTGGCAAAAGTTTCCAGAACTGTTGAAAACCAGTGCTACTTCGTAGCCTTAGTGCCTCACCTTAAACAGGCCACTGGCAGATGGCAATTCTGCAGTTTACCAGCGTTTGTAAGAAAAAGACAGATGGTGATGTTACTGAAGAAAATTAGGTAATAAAGCACCATGGGCAGATCTGTAAACAAGACCATTTAGCTGTATTGTCACATGGCTTGGTAAATTTTCATTCCTGATAATACTCTCCAGCCCTTTCAAACAAAAAAATGGCCCAGAAGTAGATACTGCACTGTTGTTTGTGCATTCAAGCACAATCCTATCATGGCCCGCCAATGCATTCATTGATTTACCTTCAACAGTGCTCTTGATAGATTCACTGTCTTTCTACAGCTTTCCATTTTGCTTCTTAATATCCTAAAGTTTTGTTACCATCATAAAGCTCAGTCTGGTGATGCAGCAACACAACCTTAGCTAATTTTTGTAAGATTTCTATTTCATGCTTGATGGTAAATGCAACATTCTTCCTCTTTGCAGTGCCCATCACTGTCACTTAGATGCCATTATAAAGGGCATAATTTATGAAAATATCACTCAGATAATTAAGAAAAGCCCTGACCTTTACTGCCAGCCATTCATACTGTGAGAACAATGGTGTAAACTATAGTAGTGTTTCATAAATAAAGGGGCCATACATTTTCTAAGTTAGCGCAACCTTGAATGTACTGGACCCTAGATTTAGGGAGTTTTTGGTTTTTAGAAATACAAGTTATTAACATTGCACCTTTACTTGTTAAAATTTTGAGATCTCAGAATTACATTCATTGTTTAAAGTTGTTATACTTTTTTAACATCTTGCTGAGTCTTTTATTTGGATTACTGAACTTGTAAAAGAAAATAAAAAAGTTATCATTAACCTTTGCTACACATTTAATACAGCATAATTAATACATCATAAACATTTACATGATACAATATCACAGCCTGTCATGTCATTTTTTAACATCTTTGATGTTTTCACAGGGATGGATAGGTATCTTTTAAACTGTAATAGATAATTAGCATTGCAGATTCAGTGAAATGTGAGATACAGTTTTGCAAGCCACAGAAAGCTGTAGCTTCTCCTGATTATTTACATGTATAAAGCAAAAGTTCTAATACTTTTTGACTTTTGGGCATGATTTGAATTTGTACTCCTTTTTTCTTAAATGATAATTGATAATACTTTATCTTTACTTTAGATAAACATTCAGGTGTGTATCATTAATTAGCTAATGGTTTTCTTGTACAGCATAAGATGAGGTGGATAAGCTGTTATGAATACAAGTGAAGAAAAGTGTTGAAGATTTATATTATTATAGAAGTATCCAAAAACAGGATTGCTTGCTATCTACATTTGTTTTTACATTCAGATTTTCCTGTTACTAAGTCACAATGAAAATACTGCATACAAAATTTGATATATCATATTCTCATATAATTTTTGTTTCTTAGCAGTGTTGTAAAAAAGGTATCATCTTTTGTCACTTGATTTTTCACACCTTCCATTTCTCACCAAAACAACCTTAAGGAAATTTATTTTTTCTTGAAAATTTGACCCCCCTTTTTTTGTAATGTAGTCGCAGACTTCTTTGTCATTTTTTTTGCCATTGTTTTTACTAATGAGAGCAATAATATATAAATATTAACATTTCTCAAAAGTTAAACATACCAGATGTATTGTGTTTAGTATTTGTGCAATTTGTTGTGGTGAGAAGTGTGAGTTACCTCCTTCCAAAACATTTTCTTATTCTCTCTGATGTTTGCTGATACTCATTGACTGTGACTCCCATTTGCCTCATATACATATAGTTTTTCATACTTGTCCACGGTTTTCCTGTGATGACAAAATAGCACCAGGAACAGACAGAGAATGGCTTCTTTCACTTTCATCCACTCTAACTGTCAGGTATGATACATAGAAACTAGAATCCCTCTTGCAATTAGACCTAAGTCACACACCCATTTACTGACTAGCTTGAAAGGGAGGATGAATTGCTAGGTTGGCTGTAGGTAGACTTCTGTGCTCAAGGTTCAAACCTGAGTGGACTTCTGCATGACTCCAGATCAGCATTGTTAACCACAACACCATGGAAGCCCATGTTAATACATCAGGGGTGCTGAATTCTTTAATACTGATGACAGGTGTGGCAGATACTGTACTTTTAGGTTGCACCTTAAATCGAGAGGAATCCCATGGTATGATTTTTACATCGTGCATCAATAATGGCTCAGAGATGGAGCATATCCTCATGTGAGGCTTTGTCAAAGTGGTGTGATTTACAGTATACTCTGTGAAATTAAGAGCTACCAAAAATTATGGTATTGATAAAGCAAGTAGCTCAAGAATTTTAGCAAGTGAAGCTCAGGTGAAGGAGAGATTGTACCTTGTACCTTAGGAATGATATCGGCTTTCATTGATTACTTTATAACTGCTGTAATTGTAATTGAGAACTCCATAAAGTGCTGACTAGCTAGCTCAAGACTCACTTAGGAGCTCAGGAACAAAATTGTGCAAGATGAATAGTATGGGAAATGGAGAATCATTTTACTGTATCTAAGTCCTATTCATTAAACCCTGAAACACCTCTTCAGCAAGACAACTCAGTTTATGTATATATGAATACTGGATGAATGCAGAGCTTGTTAGTTAGGAATTTTGAGCAACTATATAAAGCAAATCCCTTATGTGAATGGTACTAGTACATGGATGCTCGTTGCAAACCTATCATGTGATTCAGCTGTTTAATATCTCTTAAGGATGTGATGGTCTGTGGCTAACTTGAGAAGTAGAGGGTATTTATATATTCAACATCAGCTACTGGCTATGTTATTCTCCAGGGGTTTAACTGTTATATTGTCTCCTTGATTATCTCCTGTACCATCAAACTAGATATCAAGTTTCATAACCCATTTGGAAAAGGAAATTGGACTTTTAGGATTGAAGAAACTATTCAGGTACTCAACAGCTAAGTTAACCTGACAAGGTCATTGATTACCCAGTGTTTTCATGGATGTAAGACTTAGGTTCATATCCTGCAGAAAAGTTTGTATATTATCATCACAATGTACAGTACACAACTTGTAAGATTGCAAAGAAATGTGGTTGATAGTGGAAGGATATCTGAGATTAAGGTCAGTAGGCACTTGGTCCTAGATTACTGTGTAGTGCATTCTCTTAATGGCTGTCACTTTATATATTGAAAAACCAAAGTATATATATATCATCAAGTTAGCTAGATTTGCCACCAATGGTAGTGTATTCTATGTTACAGCCCATGTTCATCAATAAGATAATGTGCTGCCTGTCTTGCGGCCTGAATGCTGATTTGAGACTGCTGAACTCCATTAGGGGTAAATGTTCTCACAGAATCATGCACTATATTGGGAATGATTGTGTCAAACCAGAGATTATACTGACATTGGTACGAGATTCATAACCTTTCTGATCTAATTGTGCTAATTGTGGTATTAATGGTTTGTGGGTCATTTTCTTCAAGTTAATGCAGATCATATGGCTGTTTGTGAGAGTATATCCCTGATTAGAGATGAATGGACTGCTACAAAAATCATTCTGCAATAAGTCAATCAGTTGTACAGGGAAATGCTTAGAATGGGAAGTTTGCTTGAAGGATCACCCAGAGAGCTCCCACCTCATCTGGAATCAGATTTGGATTGCCAAATAAAGTCAGTTTGAATGGGGAAGGAGCTTGAGTACTGCTACTGGTGCTGTGATATAGGCTTTCTCACTTTCTCTGACCTGACTTTTTATCACAATCCACTTCAAAAAATGCTAATACTTATCTTCAAGACATTTCATTATGCACATGGAAACTTAACAGACAGATTTGTACAGATCTTAATTTTTTAGACATGAAAAATAAGTTGATAAATAGCAACTGCAAAATCTATCTTAACATTATACGTCACAGATGAACAGTTTTTGTGCAGGTATTAACATAACTGGAACGAATTTAGATTTCAAGTTTGATTCCAGGTAGAATTATCCATACAGGACTAATTACAACACTGTTACATAATAGTCGTAGACATCGTTTTTATAGAAATGATTTTTTCTTTTTTGTAATCTAGTTAAAATTCTTAAATGTTAACATTGATAATAGTGTCAAGATAAGCTTTTCCAGTTTGTAAAATGGAGGAAAATTACTGTAATGATAAATGTTAGTAAAATAACTGGGGAATGATGGCTAGAGGAGGCATCATTACAAAGATCAGATCCACAATAACAATACTCCGAAGACGGGGGTTTATATGCACTCCTGTGCTGGATACACCCCACTTTAACTAAACCAGCCTCAGCATAACGGGCATGATCAGTGATGTTTGGTG
>JAUTXX010100906.1:2767-14880 GCA_032273605.1 Panulirus laevicauda
AGCCGATGCACCGCATCTCGCGTGCGGCCCATCGCCTCCCTCACGTCGCACTTCATTTCAGATGGTACGATGGTAGAGCGACGGATCACTGCGATAAACATACGTCAATAGATAGTTTCGCTGAGCTTTGTTTTTTTTTTCTGCCTTTCTTCTGTGTCTCTTTTTGTAGTTAAGATCTGCCGATTGGTTGAGTGGGCCGAGGTGTGGTAGTGGGGCGAGTCAGTGGTATGACTTTCGATTCATAGGGATGAATGTTAGGTGTAAGTGTATGCGGTGTTGAGCCATGTGGAGGTATGGAGTGTGAGTCTTTACCGTAGTGATGACTGGCAGGACTTGCCCTCTCCTCCCGTCATTACATCACAGGTGTGGCGGTCGTCTGTCGCCTCACATGTCGATCTGTTCAACAACCTTCCTCTGCGAAGTGGACCGTCGTACGCGTCCACCCGCCTGCCTGTCTGGCCCCACACTAATTTCCGCTGCGTCAGTGAAAGACATGTGTATGTGTGTGTGTGTGTGTGTGTGTATGTAATCAGTAATTAAGGTATTCAATGATAGAGGTAGGAGGAGGTAGATCATACGAAAGAAGTGATATTAACTGTTTGTAATGAAGATGATGATAATGTTTTGGGTATGAGTAAGGTGACTATAATGATGATATAGGGATTTTAATTATTATTCTGTTGAAGACAATAATGATGATGATGATGATCGGGAAAGGTTGCCTCTGACCGGCCATGTTAGCCCATGTAGTTCCACGGGTTGTAAGTTGAAGCCGAGAAACGAAGTCATGATGGAGGGAAGGTTGGTGCAGGGGCAGGTGTGGCCCGAGGCTGCAGCTGGATGATGGACCTGATCTGTCCCAGCTGGTGTGGGTGTCATGCTGCTGGACTGGTGGCAGTGTTGTGTGTCAACCCAGGAACGTCCGTGGCCCGGCCCGGCCTCCTGTGATGCGTCGTTGCCTCTCCTCCGCCGGACGGTTATGGCATCGCTGTGTAGCTTTGTGTCATCGTTTTTCGGACAGTTCCAGCATTGTCGTGGAAGCTTTAGAGGTCACTAGAGTGTGATGTTCAGTGAAGAAAAATTCACATATGTGTCCGAGGAAGTAAGGACTCTAAATCAGCAGTTGAAGCACGACCACCTGCCTCAGGTGACGCTATCCTGGGTCATCAGCTCTGGAGGGAAGACCCGGGTCGTCCAGGAATAAAGTGGGGTAGAGTAGGAAGCATCTGCGCACCTCAACATCCCAAGAAGAGCGTGCTCGAGGTAACAGCTCCGCAAATGACCAGTTGAATGACGGAGTAAGAACACCTACCAACAATACTGACTGTCTCACTTGAAGTATCCTGAATCTGTGATCATTAAAACGTACAATGGTTGTGATATACATGTGTGAGACGCTTGAAGGCTTCGCCCGTAATGTAAACCACAGAATGTGGGCAGTCATCTTTATGAAAGGAAGGGATGCACAGAGCACCGAGTTACACAAGGCTAAACCTCTCAGTCTGAAGACCGCCCAGTTTATCATAAGATATGAGAGACATCGTGACCAGGACTGAATGAAGATGAGCTGATTAGCATAATTGCAATACTTATGCGGGTCTTCTTACGAGCTGTGGCCACAAACAACCTGTGACTTGATCAAAGACAAGCTTCGGGGGTGGAAGCAAGACCCGGAAACCACAACTGGATGGACATAAGATGAAACTGTGGAAGTTGTTGTACCGCACGTAATCATGTTTATGTCAGGGATTCGAATCGACGTAGGAACAGCTGTAGTAATGACCATAGTAGTTACTATTGTGATAGTTGTAGTCGCAGTTATTGTGATAGTACTGCTTGCAGTAGCAGTCATTGCTATTGTTGTAGCACCAGCTGTAGTGTTCCTAGTTGTAATAACAGTTGTATTTTTCGTTGTCTATGGGTTTGTTACAGAGGAATGGTTGCGGGTCCACGGAGGTGTTGATGAACCCCGGTAATAAATCATCCCCAGCAGCCTCCCCAGTAACAGCGCCCCAGGCAGCAGCCTCCCCAGTAAGGGCACCCCAGGCAGCAGCCTCCCCAGTAACAGCGCCCCAGGCAGTAGCCTCCCCAGTAACAGCACCCCAGGCATCCTCCTACCTGGTAACACAGCCCCACAGGTAACTTCCCCAGCAGGGCTCCGGGACCGGTAATATGCCAGGCCTCGTGTGTCTCGGGGTTCTGCACCCGGACCTCCATTATGGCCTGTGTTTGTTTTGACGCGCCACTATCATCCTGGGAATCTGCTAATGAATTCATTTACATATTCCTACCTGACAGCACACTAATGCCCCGATGAGCAGATAAGGTGGACCCCACGCCCTGTGTATAGCGGACATAAGGTTCAGTTTTGTGAATCACCTTTCCGTAGGAGGGCCCCCTTGTGGTACGGCATCCGTTGGTTAACTGGAAGACCAGGTTGACCCAAGTGGCTAATGTTACCTCTGGTGTGGTGAGTGTGTCGCCTCCAGCGGCAGGTGTGGCACTAGAGAACGCTCACATTAATAGTTCTCTGCAATCTTTTTTGTCTTTTCAATTTCTTCAGTGATGGTGGGTAAATATTCGTCATAATGGGCTGACAGTAGGGTGAGGGAGGGTGGCAGTGCTGGAGGTGTGAGGGGGAGGACGAGAGTGTTTGTGGTGGGAAGGTAATGACCGACAGGAACAGGTCCAGAGCGATGGTTCATTAGTTAATTCGTTTATTGCTTTATTTACTCACCACCACCACCACCACCACCACCCATGCTGTGGCTGGGGGCGTGGCGCCGGTAGTGGAGGGAGATGAGAGAAGTTAAGTGTGTGCAGCAGCTGGTCCTGGTGAGATAGAGTGGTTACTGAGGTGATTCTGTCCGTAAGTTTCTGGAAACTGACGATTCTCAATCGATATCTTTAGAAAAGTAGATCTGTGTTATCATATGCGCTTATTGGCATCAAGAGCAAGCCAGTGTATCCAGTGGGTGCAGTCACTGTGCAATGTGACCCATGAATGTGGTCACTGTACGTTGTGGCCAGTGGATGTGGTCGCGGTACAGAGTGATCCAATGTGACCCAATTCATCTTTGCCATCCTTAGTGTGTGATATCATGTGGGTCGGTCTGGGTCACACCGGAGTCAAAGGTTAAGCGACCTGGACAAGTACTTTGGCCTAGCCAGCCTGGGTTTTAAGGTTGAGGAGACGGGAGCAAGTGCTATGAGAAAGAGATGTAAGAAGAAATTACGTTTTAGCTCTGTCGAGGTTCACGAGGATACTGCCTCAAACAGTCCGGGATGTTGCCCATATGTCTTATAATTTCCCACGTATAACGAGACAGGAGAGGTTTGAGATGCAGGAGCGTGAAGGGCAGCCATGTCGTATTTACCTTGGGAAAAAGGTGATGACTTTCAAAATAAGACCACGAGGTTTCCTGCAGCAGACCAGAGCGATGTGTGTACACGATATAAAAAGTACATTAGAGAGTGTATAAAGTAGAGGACGTGATCATGTTTGGTGTGGTTGGGCAACACAAGTGGAGGCTGTCCACTGTGAGGAGTGTGGAGATGATGGTGGGAGGAGGACCATGGTGGAGTAACTAGACCTCCATCCATAACACCGGATGTAGTTGGCAGGATGCTGTTGTGTCTGACTCTCTTGAGAGAGAGAGAGAGAGAGAGAGAGAGAGAGAGAGAGAGAGAGAGAGAGAGAGAGAGAGAGGCAAGACAACAAAAAATCATTAAACCTGGTTATTGGTGTTGTAACATTATGTTGTCCTCTCATAATGTTCTGGTAAGTGTTGTAGGATGACGTATATCATGCTCATACGCACATAAGCTTCTTTACAGAACATCTGCGGTTCACCAGCCAATTATCTACAGCACTTTGTCCTGATGGCCTCATGTGCAGTGTCAGCGGCGGGTTACCCTCTGGATCTGGCAAGTGTTTACCCTTGAAAGGTTGTCAGTAGTTCCTCTTGTAAACAGAAAATACGGAACATATGAGATTTTCCTGAAGATATGACTAGGGGTTCATGGGGTTCACATTCCATCGATTATTGATTATGAAATTCCCGAAGAACTTGTTTTGGTGAGGTATTGATTATGAGAGCAATAGAATGTGTCCAGCAGGTTGTGTTGGGATGTAAGATGACACCAGGTCTTCAGGTCCAGCAGGAAGCAAGAGGTTACACCGGCCTGTTTAGGAAGATGATTGATAAAGCGGTGTCAGGTGACAGGTAGCCAGGCCTCACCTGGCCCCTGACACACCTGTCAAGCACGTTCGACGGGCCTGTGTGTCGTTTTAGGGAGTCGCCACTTGATGTCAGGCGCACCTCCCTTCACCCTAGGGACAATCAGGGCCAGGGTCTTATGCACCCTGCTTGGTCCACGTCCCGTCACCCTTGAGACCGCCCTGCCTATCAGCAAGTTGTACATCCTACGTTATCATTACACCGTCGGGGTCACGAGAGTATCATTCATCACTGACTGATAAGGAAACTGCGTGAAGTAAGGTGTTGTTTACCGATACAAGTATCTGATCCGTCATGTTCAACTCTGTTGTCTAGTACGAGGGTTGAGCCTGCTGGGTCCAGCCTCTCGCTCGCTCCACACATTGCCGTCCACTGTCTGGCGTGGCGTGGCGGGGAAAGCCTCCCCATTATTGCAGCATTCCATTGTAGATTACTGTGCATGCTAACTTGAGTGTTCAGGTCATCTTCCACACACTCGAACACTTTCACTACGCACTACGGACAGTCGTCCCCCTGGGCTGCCGACCTAATATTTCCGTGGCCTTCAGCAGTTCTCTCACTGGATCTCTTCAGCTTCCTTTGCAGTGTGCTTCTCGTGCCCGCAACCCTATCTTCATACATCTCCAGCCTGTTATACAAGGATGTGTCCCTTTAACAGAGGTGCATATATGGACCTTTCTAAAGGTTTCCCCACTGTTACCTCTCATGTCCTCCTGCTAAGCATTGTTTTATCTCTCACGTCCTGTTTTACGAAGTTTTATCTCTAATGTCCTCCTGTTGTACACTATTTCATCTCTGATGTCCTGTTATGTACTGTTTTATCTCTCATGTACTCCTGTTATGTACTGTTTTATCTCTCATGTACTCCTGTTATGTACTTTGCCACATCATTCTAAGTTCAAGATTAGTGTTTTGAAGTTTTTATCCAGTAGTTTGAGCTGTTGATTTACTGACAGTTGTGTTTTCTCTTCTACTCACTTTGTCACCCAGCCAATACTTCCTGTCACAGTCACTGTCTTGTTGTCATGCATACATTATAGTCGTCGTGGTGCCGGTATTTGATATGCTAAACAGTCGGAGATGTAGAGGCTTCCATGGATGTTTGAGAAGACGTCTTTGTGAGGGAGGATGCTGTAGGAAGATCCTAAGAATCCCATCCTGCGGTTGTTAAATAATTCTCTACAACTGTAAACAGTGACATCATCAAGGGTAACGTGCTCGAGTGTTGCCGCTGCACAGCCTGTAAAGCGTGTCTCTCCATCAAACACTGGTGTTTGTCTCATGTTTTTCTTTCCACAAATCTGCTCATGGTCCCTCTCCTTCCCAAGCTCTAGGCATGCATGTGGTGTGGCACGCCTTTCCCAGCGCTGCAAGCCGTACACAGTGCAAGCAATGGACAGGGAGGCCTTGCTGTCATCTCACGCCCCAGGCAATGCTACACCCTCGGACAGAGGACAAGGTGTAATGAATCAGCTGTGTGCCATTGTGGGTCCTTCATAAGTCAAGACGTGTCTCACTTCCCCTCAGCTGGGCTTGTAAAGATCTTGTGTCCTTGTTTGTTCATTTTTAGCCCGGTTTTGTAACCTTTACTTCTGATGTGCTTGTTCGTCTCTTTTTATATTACTCTGTCACTCAAGCATGTTTGTTTTCGTTGTGTTATGGTCCATATATAAGTATTCTATAGATCTTTTTTATCGTAGAGGTTATGTAAGTATGGGTGATTTATTTATTTTCCTTTTTTTTTTTTTTTTGCTCTCATTACTTTGCTGAGTTACAAGTGTAACCTATAGACCCCGTCTCCGTCCCCTGTGTCTCCTAGCGGGTCCACCTTTCCTAAAACCACCCACTCTGTTTCGTTATGGTAAGGTCTGCTGCCGGGCCGCTTCTCACAGAAGACCACTTGTGTCTCCTTGCAGTAAGGTCACCTGCCGGGCCACCCCCTCATGGAAGACCACTTGTTTCTCCTTGCAGTAGGGTCTCCTGCCGCTCCACCCCACACAGAAGACCACTTGTGTCTCCTTGTAGTAAGGTCTCTTGCCGGGGACCACCTCCTCACAACCACCGCTTGTGTCCCCTTACAGTAAGGTCTCCTGGCGGGGCCACCTCCCACACAAGCATCGTCCCCGGCCTGGCTGGAAGGGCGTCCGCGGTCACCCCTACTGCGCGCTGACTCATGGATACAAGCATTCGCAATTTACAGACGTGGCAGCATTTGGTTTTGGAGGTGTGTAGATGCGTCGACGATAGTGCGGCCGGGTATTGGGTGGTATCTTATATATTCATAATTAGGAGGTAATAATCGGTTGTGCCCTTGTGTATTTTGTACTTGTATCGATGTAAACAAATGTCAGAGAGGCGGGGAGATGTAGCCTTACATAATGAAGGTGGTGGGTGGACACCGGGGAGCTATCTTCTCCCACATCATATATCACATACCAGATGATCCCAGGAAATTGTTACCTAGTCCCTCAGGATATATCCTTGGACGACTTCCACAGCAAATGTATCTGTGTAACCAGCTGTCATTTGTTACACCTAGTGTCTTTGTAGTAGACAATAACAAGCAAAATCATTTGGGTTGGCAGCCCTGATAACGCAGGAAGTCTGGTACGGTTTTCACTCGTATGTCGTAAGTTATTGTACGAAAGTGTCATTAATCATGCAGTAACGGAAACAGTCATTAACGATATGTTGTTAAAACCTGGTATATACGAAAATAACAACACTAAAACCGAGTCATGCCGTAGGATACTTGTGACTTGGATTGTCAACAATTCTAACTCGCGCGAGCTGGCAACTCGTGCTGGGCTGGTGTGTCGTCTGCAGGTCGTCGGTAGTTTGTTTGTCTCGGGTGAGGAGAGAGGATGTACGTGTATTCTCTCCGGGACTTGTCAATCGCGTCCGACCAGAAATTATTCATTGACAGTTATGGAGAAGGAAGGTGGTGAATTTAAAAGGGTCTTCTAACATTTTTTTAGGGCAGAATGAGCTCACATAATGTTAATGATCTTTGAATGTTGACTTTTTACATTGAACTTTAAACATTTCTACACATTTCTACTGATCACAATAGACAACAGGATCAGAACTTTGATTTGATGCATGAAAGTGACATTTGTAGTTCAGTCAAGAATTGTTTGTACTTCACATGAAGGTTGACATTTCCATGGTATACTCAGCTGTGTGAAACTGTTGCAATGGGTAAGTACTCTGGAAATATTGCATTTTTGTAAGCAGCTAATATATGTAGGATAGTGTGACTGAATAGATTTCATTAACTAATTTTAGCAAGTCTAGTCTTTAGTTAATGTAATTCCCGTAATTAGAATGTATGATTATACTAATTTGGATATATTCGTAATGCGATCATTTATTTCTAGTAATGTTTGTGCTGAAAGTATGATTAGAATTATTGTGTCATTAGATGTATTAAAGTATTTAGGTGAAAGGTGTCAAACTATTGTGGTTTAATATCTGTGTAATCTTTTTTTGTTTATCTCATAGTGTCTTGGTCATCTGAGTATTTTGGTATTAGAGGAATGTTAGAAAGTAACATGATTAGGAAAGTATTTCATTCGAAGTATATTTGAGTTTTTTATGTAATATAACTGAAGGTCATTCATTTGAAATATGTGCGAGTGTTTATTTAGATGTATAAAACAAAACTAGATAGAGACATGTTTATTGATGTTGGAAAGGGAGATATGGAACCATTTTGATATACTGTGTATATTTGTTTCATGTTGGTTTTATTTGATTTATGTGTGTATACTGTTGTTTGTATATTTTGTGGCGTTCACCTTTTTTTCATCGACCAGTCGTACAGGGAGGATGAACAGCTGGGGTGACTGTGGACCGACTGCCTTTCGCAGTCCGTGAGTACGTCACGGTCAGTAGTGCCAACCGCCACCTCACATAGTCTTTTATCACTTGAATTTATGATAAGGTGTTGCGAAATTTTTCCTGTGATTATGAACGTGGAAACAGTGTGTAAAACTAATCGTATTGAGTTGCTGGAGTCCACGCAACGCGTCACAAATGCGGGGAGAGCGACGAAGATGGAGGTGGCCGTCAGGGAGGAGATGGAGATCATAACGAGGGAGCGTCCTCGTGGTAGGGAGGTGCCATGACCGCCGTGTGACCAAAGGTTGATTGATTTGCGTCGGCATCACTGGCGAGTTTATTGTGCACCCCATGCTCATCCTGTGAGCGGCAGCGCTAATGGATTATAGAGGCTTAGGATATTTTGTTTGGCTCATCCTGATATAGTGGGGGGAAACAGCGTATGGAGTAGATGCCTTCAGTATATATACTTTTTCTATATTTTTTATATTTAGCTATATATGGTGGATGTTTGCAGTGTTGTAAGTGATCCTTTGTAATCCTCTTTTTAAAAGTTTCATTTTGGGGGTTTACTCACGTTTGAGAACGAGGTTTTGAATAACTTTTGCGTTGAAAGTTCAGTTTGGTCGAGTGAAAGCTTATGACTCATAGTCTGTTTTTTGTAGAATATATTTTAAATATAATAGAAAAGCCATAATGATAAGTGTTAGTTATCATGGTTGAGTTTATGCAGTTTATACTGTAGTAATGTCATGATGAAAATTGATATTAACGAAAACAAATAGAACGCCCACAGTTTGTGAGGAGATGACTTGTATTAACAAGTGGATATTTTGTCGAACATTATCACTGGTGATTTAACGCCACTGTGATGAATGTAGGTGACGTCATCCATCTTGTCATGGGTAGTGTCTCAAATCTTTGGGGGGGGAGGGGGGGAGCATTCAAGGTTAGGTTCAGTGAAGCATTTTTTTGGCCGTTCGTCTGTTGTCGTCTCGAGCGACGCGTCGGTCACCAAACTTGTCGCGTCCACAAACACCAGAGCGTTCTGCGCATATCATGTGGTATACGCGATACGCGAATTACTTTTTCATGTTCATAGAATTTGTCTGTTTAGCAATACCGAACAGATGCTTGGGTAAGTCCTGTCAAGGAAACAGTCTCGTATGGTCATGTATATATTGTGTGTTAGGTGGCTACCCGGAACAAAAGCTTGACTCGGGTGTTGCGGTGAAAAAAAAATCGTAATTTGCCGTCGTGCTTTCGAGTGGTCGATCCGTCAAGTTGATACATTTTCGAGACTGCGCTGGTGTTATGATGAGTTGTTAGTTATGAACAAGTTGTGGTTCAGACCTGCCACACATCTTTCCCTTAATTATATAGTGACGGTTGAACCCTGGCCTTGTGTGAATGTTTCTCTTTCTTTTGTCTGGAATCATTTATTGTAGTATGTTTCCTTCACCTATACTCTCACTGAAATACTTCGTCTGTGTATACTGAGACAATATATATTTATAGACTTTAGCTGCTAACTGTGGTAACACACGTCACACAGCAACATGGATGATTCTTGCATCGGATCAGTGACCACGGCACCTGATGTTGGTTTGGTGAACTCTTCAGGGTAATTCCTGCACCTCTCCCTCACTTGACCATATATTCCAAGTTAAGGGTCATTACGGTTCACGAGGGTCACTTTAACCTTGAGGCTGGAGGCCAAGTGGGGTGGTGGGTCGACCTTGGATCATATTGACCGAGCAATAGCGCATTGAAGGCTTGTTTTGGTTAGATCATTGTTTGTTTAGGAGCCACCAATGTCAACAAACAGGACGGTCACACGGGCGCGCTCCTAGCTTGCGAGCTGGCGGGGATGTGCGTATTTCAACACACTTTAGCGGCAGGAATGTGGATATTTCAGCGCCATAATCGGCAGGGTCGTAGATACTTTGGGATCATAATTAGGAGGAATATGGATAAATCAGGAGCATAGTTACGTTAAGGGAATAATACGGCACCATGATCGATCGATAGGACGGAGATAAACGGAACAATATTCGGCGCTGATGTATGTTAGTGTTGTATCCAGGGGAACCCAAGGTGACCAAGTGATGGTGCGTTGTTAGTTACAATGTAAATCCAGTCAGTCAGCTGGACAGGTTTGGCACATAACCTGAAAATTGTGCCGAGTTCCTGGGTTGTGTTGCGTCGTCTCGTGGTGAGGATTGTATGTCTAAGGTTGAGCTGTAGTTGTTGGAGGAGGAGGTACCAGGTCACGTTAAGTGACTGTTGTATGGTTTCCATGGAATGTAGAGTTTGGCTGTAGTCTACATGGACAACAGTATGCTTTCTCCAGAGTTGATTGACGAAGTCAAGATTCAGCAGCACTCATTTTTTTTTTTTTGTATTATTACTATATGTATGACCAACTTTTATGAGAGGTTTGTCAGACTGTTCACGGCGGTGTAAACGATCTCGTTAGACTGATGTTTCTGGTTGTTGATGTCGCACATCTTAACTTGTGAAGGTTTGATATTTGGTTTTGGAAATTTTGACCCAAACTTAAGCGCCTGAGTAGCCCCGTGTCCTCAAAGTTTGCTCTTGATGATGATATCCAGTTAGCAGTGACTCGCACCTGGAACTTTGTTCAGTAGACACTTCTGGTCAGGTCAAGGAATATGGAACATCTTGATGTATCTCATGTAATTATATATATCAATGTAGAATATTTCGTATGCTGCTTGAAACTTTATTACTAGAGTGGGTATGTGATTTTCGTACATGCGAGCAATACATACAATATGTCTGATACAAATTTTCCGAGTAAGTTGAGGTTGCTGAGCTTTGTGGGAATACAAAGAGCGTCAGGTCACAGATATTGAAATCTTAAGTGAGATACGAGTTGTTTAAAAAGCTGGGAGGATGACGGTAGTGGAGACAGAGGAGAAACGAGTGAAGGACATGGAAGGTTAGGTCGGGCTGGGTGATGCAGGAAACAAACTGGTGAGGATTAATGTTAAGGCAGTAAAGAAGCCAAGATGATGAGCAAGGCTGCGAGATAAGGGGAAGTGGACGGTAGAGATTAATGTAAGATAAAGATGAAAGAAACTTTGAACACCAAGACAGAAGAATCAGACGAGAGGCTGTGATAAACACATATCAGAACAGACCGATAAATTCATTAAGTAAAGGAAATTACAACTAACCATTACCTCGTAGTTTTGTAGCTAATAGTGAAAGGTTGTAAGCAGAACAAAATGGATTAGGCTAATGCACTTTCTTCTCTGGACACTAAGTGTTAGTTGACAAGTTTTTGCGAACGTTAAAGACGTCAGAAGAGAACCTGATGGTGACACTTGCCAATTCTTACACTAGTGATGAAGAATGATATGGTTTGCTCGCGGCACACATCAAGATGGGAGATGATACGGTGGTAGGAAGCTTGTTAGGATCATTCACCGCACGATGTGACTGTCAGAAGTTAATACCATCATAGTCCGCCTACTATCATGCCCACCACATACCCACATATGTATACCATTATGCCCACCACATACCATGAAACCCTCCACATACTGTCGAACCCTGCACATACCATCAGACTATCTACATATACACTTTTCACCTCCATCTGATTATATTGACCTCCTTCAACACAAGCTACACACCCCACACGTCCCCCCCTCCCTCCCCCCTTCACCACAAGTACTGTGTAACCCCCCCAACACACACACACACACACACACACGCACACACACTCACCATCCAGCTTATCTTGTTTGATGACGTTTATTTGATGACGGGGAGATGTGTGTGGCAGTTGGGGTTCTGCGGGCCAGATAACTGGACCTTGACGGAGGCGTGACCTCGACACCGAGGCCGTCGAGGTCAACACATCCTCCTCCTATATTATCACAGTGGTGGTCATAGTGATTACTTCATGTTTATGTGAAGTCTACCCAGGCGTGTGCCTGATGGAGGTCTGGATGGTAGTTCCTTTATTAACAAGCGAGCACGAGTCCTGCTGATCGT
>JAUTXX010101017.1:0-15240 GCA_032273605.1 Panulirus laevicauda
TGCTCATACCTGCACATTACATACATATACATAACATACATACGTATATATACCCATACACTTGTGCATATTCATGCTTGCTTGCCTTCAACGAGATTTTTCGTCAAAAGTGAATGATAAGTACAATCATGTCAGGAACTTCTTACTCCAAAGAAGTCCGTGGTTTCCCTGATACTGATTGCAGCGCATCTGCAATCAGCATTAGGGGCACCTCGACCCGATGGTTCCTCGTTGGGGTCAGAGCGCTTTTATCTTGGCCAGGAGCATGGTAGGCTCCTCGATCTTGCGGCTCCGCAACTCCGACGAAAAGGAGTCTTTATGTTCTTCTAATCCCTTCGTGGTGAGAGGCAAGGTGCGACTCCGTGTGCATCGCAGTATGGGTGCACAGGGACTTTGCGTAGGGCGCTTATTTCTCTCATATGTATTAATCTTTTTCCTTATTAGCGAGGAAGTGCCAAAAACAAACAGGAAATGGCCTCATTTGCTCATATTCTCTCCTTAGCTGTCGTATGATGCCCCGAAACCAGTGCACCTTATCCACAATCAGGCCACACAGACCTTCCCGTGTTTTCCTCAACCGCTTCATATGCCCTGCTTCAGCCCATTGATAGCACCTCATCCCTTGTAAACCTCCTCACTCAAATTCGCTCTTTCCCTTTGCTCACCACCACCCTCTTGCATGTTCTTGTTCCTTGCTTTCAAAGCATCTTTCACTCCTGTGCGAAAGGAGAATGATCGTAAGGTACAGGGAATGCCTTGTTAATCACTGTGGAAATGAAAATATTTTTCGATACCAGAATGACCCAAGCGAAGGTGAGGCCGTAAGCCCGAAGAGGCACAAGTGTTCACTTCCCAGTCCTTATCATGCACATCCAGGTGACGTTATGGGAACCTCATCCCAAGACACCCTCATCTCCCACAACCGTCTTCTTAACGCACTCAACCTGAGACTTTCTCACCCCTCCCTTAACCTAGTACCACACTTACTTTGGCCAGATTATGAGTCTTCCTAAGCCTTCGCATTCAGCTATCCCGCCACAGCCATATCTTCGTCTCACTTCCCTTCCGACTACGCCTCCTCCACCTATGCTCCCCTGTTTGCTTTCGCATCTGTCCCTTGATGCCCGCTCCTTACATCTTTTGTCGCATGGCCACTCTTCACGCCACTTTCCTCCTTTTTCTCTCTGTCTTTCTGTCTCTATCTTATTTAAAACTGTGATTGTCTTTCACCACACCCCATCATTACTTTGTCTCGCTTTTGGTGCCCCCATATTTGTTCAGCCCTCTGCCTACTATGTCCTCTTATGCTTATATTACCCGTTTCTGCTGCCTTTTCTCCTCTCTTAGATCCTCTTGGCCCAGCCATCCGAACCGCTTGGTCACGTGAATGCTCCGTGTGGGAGGAACTGCCCCTGAATATTCAACAATGGATAGGAAGTAAAGCAGTGTGTAGCAGTTAAGCTGTGAACCTCCCAGCCAGCACCTCACATCCCCATCCCTCCCTGTACCACCCACTGGGGAGGAGGGGCAGACGTCTATGGGTACGACTGTGTTGATGGAGAACTGAAGGGTACATTCTAGGTGGAAAGAGGCACTGTATGAGGAAGGATGTATATCCTGGAATAAGGGGAGTAATAGCCTACAGTAGAGAGGGGGTATTTTCCTTCGTTAGAAGAGCGGTATAATATGAGAGGGGGTAATGTATTCTGAAGATTCGACATATCTTGGAATGAAGGGAGATGACGGGAAGGAAGGGTGGAATATGACGGCAAAATGCTGCTGTGATGGGAGGGGTAGAGTATGATAAGAGAGAAAGAGTAGGGTATGGAGCGAAGGGCATATTCTTGGAGGATGAGGACGGTTGAGTATTGAGAATGGATGGCTCCAGGTGCCAGGAGGTAGGGTGTGGAAAAGGGTTATACAGTGCGGTGAAAGGGAGAGATAGGATGGTGATAGAGTTTCATAGGATAAAGGGGAGTACGGAGGAGAAGAGGCATATCCATCGGTGAGGGCTGGTGAAGGAAAACGGGAGATAGAGGGAAATATGATGCCATTTAAGGCAGAGAGTTTTTGTCATGTTGGTGACGTAAGGAACCTTGTCTGTCATTCTTACTGGAGGGCACATCCGGTACAGCAAGGTTAAGGGACATGCCGCACTGTGACACCTGAAGGAGGAGTCATTACTGGGTGGAACCGCTCCTTCACAAGGGCCGCGGCCAGTATGCTAGTTGCTATTCTTACCTTTTAGATTTGTTACATTCTGTGTGCGTCATGTTCTTATCTCATGCTCCACGCTTGTTCCAGACTAGTCATGTTTTCGACTTCTATATTCCCAACGAATTGCCGTGTACTTCTCTGGTCTTTTTACCATCTAGCTCTCTCAGTTGTTATACAACGTACCTGCCAAATGACTCTTGTCAAATTTCCACCTGTCATGCTTCTTATTGCCGGTTGTGTGTGCACCTGCCATGTTCTTTTTTTATCTGTTACATGTTCATATGTAGTCCCCATTTGTCCAGTTTCACACCTGTCATTATCCTACCTGATATATTTCCGTGCCGCATATTCTTGACTGGCATACCTTCCCTGTTGTCTATCTTACCGTGTGATCCCACCTCCTCTCTCCTTTCCGCCAGTCTCCTCTGTCTCGTCTTACCATCTGCTGCATCTCATTTCTTGCCAGTGTCCTCTCTTTTACTCTCCAGGCCGATGCCGCAGTTTCTTTTTCATCCGCCTTACTTCCTTGCTGTTAATAGTATTTTCATCCATGTCTGCGCTACTGAAGAATGCAAAGGAATTCAAATAGCAGCAGACCATTGGTTCCTTTCGAGGGTGTTTGTGATAGTGAATGAGATCTGAGCGTCCTAAATTACTGGAGTAAGAGAAGAAAAGCGTATAGAAGATCTCGGGATGAATACTATAGCGAACGTGACGTCTTACTGAGGAAACGCAAACGTCAGTTGTGGGTATGAGGCGAAGTACCTACCAGTCTGTTCTTAAAAGTCTCTTCCTGTGAACAGTGGGATTAGGCTTTGAAATGCATTCCCACATGCTTGATAGTATATATGTGTCTGTATCTGTATGCGCATATTTGTGTAAGTAAAAAATGTGATGAAAAAATGGGTTAGTCCACTGTTTTGTGTGATTGTACGCAGATAGACGTACACCTGTTGCCATGACGTGAAATTAAATATTTGTTTTAGGAACCTCTTAAATTTACTTCGTATCAATTAGATTTTATTGAAAATAAGTTAAAAGAATACTGAAAGCGAACCTTGTTGGACAACGCAATGTCATAAAGGATGGAGGATGTAAAAAAAAATCTTTTACGTGTTTCACCACAAAACTTCTCGGTTGTAGAATAATTGCAAATTTCTGGCTGCAAGAAAGCGTTACCTTTCATTTCTTTCACTACAAATTCGTTAAATAGGTTACTTATCTTGATCATACATCTTTTTATCAGATGTAGCTCCTATCAGTATGTGCCATGGGAAAATCTTCGTGTCTCTTGTTACAAGGGATTTCTGTTTCCTATATTTAAGGATCTCGAGAAATAGGATAGGCTTAGTGGAAATATTGTATAGTTCTTGCTGACATGAAGTGAAGAAAGTCTCAGGAGGACTACATTCGTATTGTTACGTATGTATTCATAAATATATCATGAATTGAATGAAAAAATATATTTTAACTTACTAGGGTTCGGACAAGACGTAAACGGTGTTCACTGTTCATATTTTGGAAGTAACTGGTCGGTGTGAATGTATGATGTG
The DNA here is from genome assembly GCA_032273605.1 of Panulirus laevicauda. Lineage (NCBI taxonomy): Eukaryota > Metazoa > Arthropoda > Malacostraca > Decapoda > Palinuridae > Panulirus > Panulirus laevicauda. Next base: position 3,771 of record JAUTXX010101017.1, read on the forward strand.
AAATAGTTGCGAGTGCGCTTATAAGTCGTGTGACGACAATATGGTTGTTGATGTTTGTACTGAGGCAGTACGTGAGATAAGGGTGAGATTTATGGTGCGTGTTGGGTACGGCTCTACTTTAAGCAGCGTCGTGTTTGATATTAGTGTTTTGTAGGCTGAATCAAAAGAACTGGGCAAAGGTTTAGTCATTTTGTGATTTGCAGAAGTATGGATTGACGCAAGAGTAATGTTTTCGTGTTGGAAAAGGAGACAGTCCATGCATTGTCGGTTTTTGTTTATAAGAAATATATGGAGGTTGTTGGAAGCCAAGGCTTTAGAGAGTGATCAATAAGGAGGGCTCTAGAAGTTGAGAGAACAGCAATACAGGGAAAAAAGTATTAGATATCTGAAGCTCTAATGAATGAAAATAGGGTGTGTATGAAATCAGTTAACCTGTATCACGGAATAACTTTTGGCCCACTATTCTTTGTAGATGTGTAGCGTTTATATTCCATTTTTATAAAGAACAAAAGGTGGTGGGAAGGCAGTGGATAAGTTATTATTTAAGGTGCAGCGGGAAGACGAGAGAGTAAGAACAACAATGAGATAATGTATTGAATGGGGGAAGTCGTAACAAGAGGTGCACGCATGTAATTATTTTCAATGGCTTAGCCATGTAGAATGTGAGCCAGATGAAAGGTTGTTGAGGTCTTATGATAGTGTGGTGTAAAGTACGAGGGGGGGTAGAAGTGGACCACGGAAGAGATGGATGGATACGGTGAATGACCTGCTGAGGGCTTGGCGCAGTTCCTGTGTCAGAAGAATAAATGTAGGTGCTATACGGTATTAGCGTTTTGTATAGTACAGTGGAAGGGGTATGGTAAAGCAGGTTATTGCATCATGAGTTATTAGTTATAATTTTTGTTTGAGGATTTTGTTCATTGTATTACACGATATAGTTATGAAGGGAGATATTGCCGGACTCCACCCGCCTGTGGTTACACCCCAAATTAAAGTCACCTTTCGACAAGGCTGTATTTTCGTCAGTTATTCCAAAGAATTATTTTTTTATATATTACCCTTCTCTAGAAGCTGCAGGAGTGCCTAAAAGAGGTCCCGGAGTGCAAAACAAACCATAGTTAATGACACACTTAAATGTATCAAGTTTTGCTTGTAAGCCATCCAGTAGCAAAGGAACTCCGGGTCTCATGCACCTGCTGGTGGGGTACTGGTCTGGTCTAACTCTCCTGCCTCGTTGGTCTCTGCTGATGGAAGGATAGTATCACCGTTTACCTCTTGGTAGACTAGTGAGCTTGATTGAGCTGTGAATGTAATAATGAATGTAATAAACTTAGAATTATTTTGTCAGAAGTCGTTTATGTGATGACTGTGTGAGGGAGGAAGTTGTTTACTGTGTGGATCTTGAACACGGTGGTCAGTGAGGAGGGTAGAGCTGCATCCTGGCGTCTATGACTGTAAGCACTTGAGAGTCATGGCCATGGTACCTGGGTTATCATCGTGTTCTCAGACCTGTTTTTCTGACATGTACCCAAAGTGTACCCCTTTTCTTTTCCCGTTTCACCTTCACACTCAATTTGTGCTCTGACCATATCCTCTCTTACACCCCTTACCCACACAAACACTCGCCAATTGTCATTGCCCAGCACTTAACCTCCCCCGCCCCCTCGCAGCCTAACAGAATTACTAATCCCTACAATTCTCATTTCTCGACGGTAGTGTACCCCGTCAACTACGCGACCTTGAGTACTTTATCCGATACCTTTGCCTTCGCCGTTGAAAGTTCCTCCGGGTTGTGTACTTTGACTGGACGCCCAGACCACCGTCACATGATATCGTGGCCGCTACAGCACCTTCCCATGTGCCCGGTGCTGACATGGAAGCTTCAGCTGAAGGAGGACGTACCCTGGTCACGGGTCTGTTATCAGTGTCAGGCTTCTGGCTGTCACGGACACCGGCCCACCTTTGTTTTGAGTATGACTTTTCAGCTCGACCAGCTTTCATGTCTTTAACCAGTTGCACAAGATGGGTCTTTGAAAGTACCTCTCCTCAGCTCAGAGTCCAGTATTCTTAACACATTAATTAATAACCTTGGCCAAGACGGTGCGACCCTTAGGTATGAAGGCGTGGCTTTGACCAGGTATATGAGGGTCATACGCAAGGTCTTGTAATCATTTCCACTGGTTGTGCAGTCGCGCCTAAGGGTTATACTGCCGTATGACAGGATCATACTATTGTTTTCAGTGGGGTAATGTATGTACTGATTACTGCACTATGAACTGTGGACAGGGGCGTGCCTTCTTCATATAAATAGTTGCAGATTGGGGTAGGGAAGCGGTTTGCTGGAAGATAACTGTAGGTAACAAAAGGAACTTGCGGCATTCTTATGACTACATATTTTGCATTGCCTCATAAAAGAAAAAGTGGTGTAGTGTATGAGATTCGACAGTATTTGAAGAGAAACAATTTTCTTACCTCACACTGTTTTTGTCTGGGACTGGAATGACTAGCTCTTTACTTTCCTCTCCCATAGCTACCCACAACTTATTACAGTAATCACAGATTAATTGTTCTTGATACTTTTCTGTTATTACGCCATTTATTAAGTTGACCCCCTCATAGTTTAGTGATTACCGCTGCAAGGATTTTGCTTTTTTTGTGATGTTTAACATCATTCGAACTCGCGTGTGCAACGCTGAAAGTGAAAATGGCAACACTGAAAGATGTTCCTTCAACATGGCCGATTTGGTTTCGGTCCATGCAACCTGTGATGGCATTTCGACATTTAAGTAACGTTTTACACTCTCATTTTTACTGACCTTATGTCCTGTGATTCCTGTACATCATGATATAAATGGGTCCTCCTAAGATGAACAAATAAGGTTTATATAAACAGTTTTGTCTTATATTCTACACTCTTGTCTCACACCCGACACTAAAGAATTTTAGATACTTTTTTTTATATCATAGTAGTACCATTATAATTCATTTTTGTGGTGGTGCTATGCAATATCTGCAGTACTCTTCTTGAAGTAACTGGTTATGAGAGTTTAACTTTGATTTTGTTGGATTTATTATTAGGTTGTATGAATAATTTTCATGTATTGTAAGCATTTGATGCTGTTTTGAGATTATATCATAAACTTTCCGGGATTTAAAAAAATTTAGTTCTGTAAAAACACAGAAAGATTGTATTGGGATTTTAATTTTCATTTTTAAAAATTCGGAAGCTCGTATCGATTCGTCGGTTAATTATAGATTAAAGTATATAGTGAATTTGACGACACTTTACACATTAGCAGATAAATCGTCCTCTTAACGTCTTTAAGGGTCAAAGTCAAAGGCCGGGCCATTATTCCCAAGGGCTGTACCGTCGTGCTCAAGGATCATATCGTTGTGCTCAAGAGGTTGAAGGCAAATTTCCACTTATCAATGCTTGGAAGCATCCTCAGACTCAGCAATTCAATGATTTGCCTTCTTGTAATTTTAAAGGTAAATGGATGTTAAAGGAAGGCAATACGAGACCTAACTTTACTGATTATCATTTTGGATTCTTAGCGATTGTGATTTATATGATATTTCATGTCCGCGTGAAATATAAGTAGCAGTTTACTTCCCTTTTCTTTCAACCCTTCACGATGAGAACGTACACTGACAATTATGTGGATATAATACATCGTTTACAGAGAAATACACTTGTGCCACTTGAAGATATATTTGACGGGAGATGCCCTGACGGAACAAGAGGGCCGCACGAGACGAGGACGCTACGTGTTTGCGCCAGGAATTGACGGATTATGCGTCTCTGGTCGAGTGTTCATTTGAATGTTGTGGAGGAGAGCTTGTGTCGCGAGCATCCTATCAGGAACTATTTTACGTGTCTCTGAAGTGAAAGATTAGTGAGAATTATTGTTGTGAAGGATTGTTTTGGTGCGCGAGTGAGTGTGTTAAGAGTGCTTCGGATACTTGCTCAAGTGTTTTGTTAACAGTGTCAGAGATGGGTACTTTATACATGAACTAAAAGCGTCTGTGACTGTCGTCGTGTTCGTCCTGCCCTCTCTATCGCTCTCAAAATTATATACATATAAATAGATGGATAGATGTTTTGTGTGTTTTCTTACCTCATTGTTCATACGGAGAGGGAGTTTGCGCTGCGCTTATGGGGTCCCTTTTCTTACTCCTCTCTTTTTCACTTTCCATCACATAAATTCTATTCTTTATTTTGCTGTTCTCCATATGCACGTCTTTCGTCACCTTCCTTGGTCCAAGACATGTACCAACATGATGTTAACACCATGAGCGCAACGGTACGACCCATGGGTTAGATGGCTTGGCCATTAATCTGACGCAAAGTTGGCTAATAGGTCACGCCGTCATACCTAAGGGTCGTATTGTTGTACTCAAGAGGGTGAGAAGGAAGTGGACGCTTCAGACATTAGTGGTAGCCGTGTGCATCAAACAAGTAATTTTTCTCTTCTCGATCTCGTTTCTCCTTTCCATTTTAGTCGCCGGCTAGAGCTTTGTTAGGGGCCAGACCATAAGAGGAAAGGAGGAGAATAAGCCAAGAATCCTTGTGGAGGCGGAAAACATGGTTTTTGAAAAAGGGCAGGTCGCGGCTGTTCGGAAAAACGTGATTTATAATGTGTAAAAGAGGAGTATGAAAAAGCGTCTGAGGGCGGGAAGTGAGAATGAGATGTGTATGGTGCATGTAGGTGGTGGTTAAGGCGAGCTCAGTAGCTCAGTTTTAATGAGACTGAAAGTAAGACCAGCACCGCAACACGGAGGGAGGAAGATGATCCCGGGCACCAACCACTTCAGCTCTCCAATGTCAAGGAGTGTAGTGCTTCCCTGGGCCGCTGCTGTCATCGGTCATGAATATTGATATAAATATCAAGCCACTACCGTTCATACTCACTGAATATTTGCCTTTTGTTTATAGGTTATTTGTCTTGTTTTACTTGATGTAAATTGGTGCAGTCTTGGTTAATAGGTAAATGTATGCAGTGCTGGACTGCTAAAGAATGTATTATCAACACAGAGGATAGGATTTTACTGTTTGCAATTTCATATACTTATTTAAAACTATGTGAATGATTTTGGTGCTTCCTTTTGTGGTATATTTTCTTATACATATTTTTATTTTCATGCATTGCTTTGACATGTGAAAAAAATCAGGTGAGTAATGGTGAAAATGTTCGTTGTATAACTAAATTCATCATGAAATGCGAATGTAACGTTATCTGTTACAAATCAAATGATCACAGACAAGAACACCTGAGTTATTCTGACTTTTAAGTGGCTGCTTCTAAAATGTAGGTATTAAAAGTAATAATGCTATGAATGAATGATAACGATTACTTACACGTTGCTGACATTATAAAACGAATATACAGAGATATGGACCGTCAGGACACACACGTTCACCCCTTCCCTTACACACACACACACACACACACACACACACACACAGTGGCTGATGTGTTGGCCTGGGGGAGGGTTACCCATATCTCATTACCTGGGGTAACGGTTCCTCATGTAATTTTGACACTCGTTATCTGGCGAGCGCGAAGGTTCCCGGAAAACAGCAACGGCAGCAGGAGGGTAGATAGCGCTTATTTGTGACTCGGGATACCTATCTCCTTCTCCGCCTTGGGTGTTAATGTGTCTTTGGCCGGACGTCAGGTAAGCCTACTCAGGGAGGAGGACCTCAAGCTGTTGACCCACGCCACCTGTGCCTCACTGCTCTTAGACTCTTCATAACTTAAAGAATTACCGATTAACTCATTACTTGGCACGGTAATCTATGGGTATTCTTATTTCCTCTGAATTTGAGTTCTTCAGTCATTGAGAGACATGAAATAGGGGATCAAAAAGTACGGTCAAAATGGTAATGATTAAAGACTTTTGTAGAATTTGGAAAAATCTGCATTTTAGAAAGGGTCAGGTCGTACCTGTAAGGAGAGAACTCTTTTAATGAGGATAAGCTGTGGAAGATTGCTGCTGTTATTGAGGTCGCAACTTCAGTGATCAGTCATAGGATAAACTATTTTGATTAACGTTCCTCGCAGCTTTTCTCAATTTGGAAATGGCAGTCAGACAAGGGAATATTTACCGATGAGTAATACAAATTTGTTTTCGAGTTCACACGATCAAGATCGTAAGCTACTCCACTCTTTCACATCTACGTTTTTCCCAGCTTAAATTTAGATAGGATTAATACACGGTTTAGCAGGGCCGTAATACGGGTTTTAACCGGACCGTTGTGCCTGTTTTAAAAGGGCTTAAATAACTTTGCTAACAGGTCTGTAATACTTGTTTTAACACGGCCGTAATTTTTGCGTTAACATGGTCTTAATGCCGATGTTAACAAGACTGAAATAGAGGGGCTGAATTAGTTTTTGATAAAGCCTTAATTAGTTTTACTGTAGCAATAACGACAGCTGCCATACATAAACACATAGCTGCTTAAACCATCTGGCCGTTAGTCATGGGTTTGATACCTAACAATTTTGTATCATCTTCAACTCCAGAACGACTTTAGTAACTCTAATTGAACTTGGACAGGAGAAGTTGTCGTCGAGAGATTGTTTTGAATACATCTTATTATTTCCAGTAGTAGGGAAAGGTCGACTCCTTCGGAGTGAGTTTTTCGACGAGACTGTACTCCCATTGATACAGACTTGCCAAAGGTGACTTTTCACTCACTGTGTAACGTTTGCGGACTGGCGGAGCCCGCTACCACTCGTACACTAGCTTGGTCTGAGATGGAACGATTTTGTCGCCTCGTGGTTCAGTCGTAGCATACCGGCCAGTCGCACCGTACGACCGGGGCTAGAATCCTCGGCACCCAAGGATAACTCAGTTATAATATCTATTTATGTATTTTGTGTAAACTGGACTCCGCCAGCTAGTAGTTACACTGCGAGTAAAGTCACTTTCGGCTAGGCTGATGGTACGATCGTCTCCTGAGGACAGAATAGGCTCGTCGAAGAACTTGTCACTCGAAAGATGTCGTCTGTGTCCTGTTAAGGGACGTAGCGCAGTCTTGGAGGTGCAGTAGCTCCTGGGGAAGGGGTCTTGGGGCAATTATAGATATAAATACATACATACATATATACCTATTGTCCTCGTAATATAATATTTGATCATATTTGTCAATTGCATGCAGTTGTAATGTCTAGCGCATCAGTCACATCCACTTCATCATGCAACCTGAAACTCATATCCAGACGTTCATGAATATGAAGAAGGAGGGAGGGATCGTTGAGTTGCAGAGGAGCAGTTGGGTGAATACATGAAGATGAGTAAATGTCGATATGTTTGTGGAGGGCTTTGTGTGAGACAGGCGCAGCCTATGACGATGGGGAGGAGGAAGAGGAGGAGGAGGAGGAGGAGGTCCACGCCGTGACTTATGGGTCCCTCCTCGCCCGCTGGCGGTAGATCATGCCCGGCAGTTTCCACCGGAGGTGGCATGTGGAAGGCGGGAAGCCCCACGCGCTCGCGAACACGTGACGCACGTCCGCGCAGAGCGCCACGTAGATACGATAGTGCTAAAGTTCTTCGTAGGTGGGAAGCCGTGCGAACATAGTGACGCAAGTCTGAACGTGAGCGGGAGGTAGGTGGCAACACAGACTTGCGGAGACTATAAAACGCTAGGTAACGCACGCCTGCGCTGAGAGCTAGGAGCAGGTAGCGAGGTATAGCAGTGCGAAAGGACACAGTAATTCGAGTGATGGTACATACCACGTGGCATTAAGCGCTCCCGGCATACCCAGGAGCTCGTAGTAACGCAGGATGGAGCGGTGCAGGCGGTGGAGGGTCGAACGCACAGCAGGGAAAGCACGTGATAGCATGTGCTCATGGCGGACGGAAAACCTCAAGCACACGAAACGTGGAAACAGCGAGCTTTGCGAACTTTTAAGAACATCAGACCGAGAGTGCAAGCGGCAGGAGGTCTTTTAGTAGCAGCCGAGCACGTGACGGGTATTGAATTACTGAATCCATCCGATCGCGTGGGAACACGGGCTATACGGCAAGACTCCCGATCACGACGTGTGATCACCTGTCAACACGGCTGATAAGCCGGTTATGCTCCGTTTTATGACCACCTTGTGTAGAGTATTGAAGTTCTTCGTCGTCTTACGATTGGAGCGTTAGCTATAAGATCCTCACGTGTCTTACTGTCTATGTCTGTTGAGATATAGAACTTCAAATTTAATGTGCTAAGAAAATACCTTTGTAGGTAAATTGCTGCTTCCACCTGACTTGACAATTAGATTGAAAATAATTGTAATTTTCATTGAGCAAGGGCAACCTTTTATTCATTTGTACAGCCGTAAGTCGATGAATACAGATGCTCCACATCAGTCACATAAACAATACCGTGAGATCATACTAGGGTTTCCTTTGAACCGTCTTAGCCCATTTGCAGCAATATTAACTACAATTTTTGACTTATTCACTGCTTTATTGCCCTAATTGTAGCGGCACGCCAGGCATATGACACCTTGGTTCAGAAAGTCGTGAATTCACCATCTCCGGTGGTAATGTCTATGGTGTTCCTCGTGTATGAGAAACACGAAGAACCCTTATGGATGATTGACAAGAACTCTGGGGATTATGTACTCACCTTAACCTGCGCAAGGGGCGATGAATGGGACTCCCGCAACACAAGGTGTTTCGAGGATAAGCGGTTTGGGCGATTGAAAAGCCCTTGGGTTTTAAGGGAGAAACCTTTAGGGGGGGAAAAAGCCCTCTGGTTTTAGGGCAAAAGCTTTTTACCTGAAGAACTTCGATACACTTTGGTAAGGCATAACAGAGAAACGGATGGTAGAAATAAGTTAAGGTTGACGTGTTAATAGAATGTGTGATAATCCGTAATAAGCTGGTTGGGTTACTGGAACGGAGAGTTCATCATAGGATACTAGCATGATAAAAGGATTAGATTCCGGGAAGAAAAGGGAGAAACAGAGACGATGTTGATTATTTAGATGCAGGTGCATGTTGCGTGGCGTCCCTTGGGATCTGGTTGGACAATGTGTGTGCACCGATGATGATTAATCTTTGGACAATGTTTGTTAATGCGGGGCGTTTTCGGTGCGAACTTCGGGATGATATCCAGGGGACACGATGAACACAGGAATACTTGTAGAGATTATTCAAATATGGAATCCAGTCGAAAAAAAGGGCGATGGAATTTCAGACAGCAGCAGGTAGATTTGAAAAATATGATAACCTGCACAAATTTTTAATCCGGTATAGCATTATCGATGTAAACAAGCTAATTTTACGTCAACATTATTATTTTGATATTTAGGCTTCAGCAGCGGACGCCACGAAATCCCCCGGCTAGCTATACCGATAGTTAACCCTATGAGTACCTCAAGTTGGACGACTGCCTGGAGTACGATGCCTATTGTCATTATACTCAGGGGAATGTCAGCGTACTTAGCGATGACTTCATGCTGCTCTGCGTGTTAAGTCACTCTACTCTAGGGGTTGATGTCGTACTCAAGGGGTGAAGTAGTCATACAGAAAAGGTCAACATTTCAAACTGTAACTTTGTATTTGTTTCCTAACTAGTCCCGCCCTCTCTCTCTCGGCCAGCCTCCCTAATGGTGATCTTCACAGTGATCGCCCCAACACCTCCCGCTGTTGCCCTTTCACCTTGTCTTCCTTATCATCTCCATCCCATCTTTTCTCTCCTCCCTGTCTTCTCTCGCCGTTCTCGCCTTTATCTCCCTAAGACCTGTAATGTTCTTGCTCCTTCTCCCCTCCCTCCATCCCCCATCCTAAAACACATCTTAATAAACAACCCCAGATATCTTGCTTCAGCTCGCTTGTTCCTTTACTCCTTTTCATCCTCCTTCCTCCTACAGCCAGTCCCTGGCTTGGACCACCTACCCTCCTCCTTCCCCCCCCTCCTCCTGTTCTTGCTCCTCCTCCTGCTGGGTTGTTAGCCTCCATTCTCAGCCACGCATGACGGTAGAGATCTTGGGCGTGGCGGTGCTGCAGGTGAGCGGGCCGGGAATGGCTCCAGCGCCCGGGTCATACAGTATTTAGGGATTAAAATTGGAATTTAGTGTTATGGTTGGCGTGGTTCGCGAAGCCGAGGCTGACGGCGGCGGCCACGAGGATGTTGGTCTGTTAGCTCTCGCCTCCTCTGCCTCCTCTGAGGCCGGTGGGAGCAGCGTTTGTGTAGAGGGGTCAGTTACGTCAGGATGAAGGGGTCGGGTGCTCGTAGTTGTGGAGGTCAGCATCCTGCGGGTGTTGTGGTCAGTATCCTGCGGGTGTTGTGGTCAGCATCCTGCGGGTGTTGAGGTCAGCATCCTGCGGGTGTTGAGGTCAGCATCGCGTGGTTGCAGAGGTAAAGATCGTGTGTTGAGGCTGATGGAAGCTAAGGTTTTTGATGTTCTGGGTCAGTATCGTGTAGATGGGAAGTTCTGGAGCGTGGGAGTGTAGAGGTTTGGAATGTATGGATGTAGAGATGAGGGATAGTTTAGCCAGAAAGATCTGTGGACTGTGGGTATGGAAATGATGTCACGTGTGGTATGTATTGGGCCCTGTACGCGCGATCATAATGAACTTGCTGGTGTAAGGGTCTGTGGGTGTATAGATGATGAGTTAGTTGGAGACAGTGAATGTTTTTGGTTGTATAAAGGATATGGCGGGCTAAGTCAGGAACCTATGGATGTATATACCGTGAATGTGTTAGAGAAGACAGCCTGTATATAAGGATAGTGTATGTAAAAATCAGGAGCGTGTAGGTATTAAGTTAAGGAATTATTTTATGTAGCGGATCTGAACATGGACGTTTAAAAAGCCGAGGACCGTGTGAGGCCAGAGGTGAGAAACGTTTGGGAATATAGGATCCAGAAACTTGCAATTGAGAGTAAGTAACGTTTATGACTACAGCTCACTTGATGTGGTGTAATCGTCTCTAAAGATTATTAACAGCATTATCATTTTTTTTTTTGATGAGGAGGAGGCCTGTAAGATTCTTATCTTTACTTTAATATTTGTTATCTGTTGCTTGTCCTGTGACGAAAATCTGACATGACCAGTCTTAAGTTCTCATTATCATTAATCTTTTTTATTATTTCATATCTCATTTTTAACTGCCAATCGACTCACTACCGTTTCTTTCAGTCATTCTTTCTATTTCGTACAGCTGCTACATCATCACCATCATCGTCTTCATTCATCATTTATCATCACTGTCATTCATATCACCGTTGTCACTGGCAACATTGTTGCCAGTATCACTTTCACTTCGTTGTCTTTCACTGTTTATTTCAGTCCCATTTTTTATTGTTTTTGTTTCTCGGTTAATGCTAATGTTTTTTCTTTTTCATCTTCTGTCCTCATGTTAACTTCATTTCGCTACGTTTTCCTTTTTTGTTTTTCTACATAAAGGACGTTTAGGAAGACGCGTTTTTTTATGGAAATATCTGTTAGTGAATTTGTGGATTTT